>CAKNXH010066921.1:0-18776 GCA_932178445.1 Andricus quercusramuli | reverse complement strand
AAGATACGAAAAAATGGCAAGATGAAAGCTTGCACGTCTGAAAAAATTCTATAGAAAATTTCTCTTGTTTTTTTGTGATACCTTTCACAGTTTACGAGAGAAATTCAAGAATTTAAATAAAAAACAAATTTCTCCCCGCCTCAGAAATCATCTAGCTGGCATGATGCTGATAAGGTGCCTTTCTTCTATGATTAGAAAATTTCGAAAATTTTCCGGAAGAATAAAAAAGGTTTGCTTTTCCCGGAAATTTATTTTTTTATGTTTCAAAAATTGGAAGAAACGAATGAAAAAGATTTTCTTAAAAGCCCCACCCTTTTTATTCTTCTAAATATTTTTTTCCAATTTTCTGCTACTACAAGAAAGGCTTCTTATAAGCACCATGCGAGCCAAACCATTTCTGAGGCCGGTAGATTTTTTCCCCCTAAGAATGTACTTTTTGAAATTTTGTTGCAAACTATGAAAAATATCGCAAAAGAACAAGAGACATTTTTCATGGAACTTTTGCAGACGTGCAAACTTCCATATTAAAATTTTTTCGTATCGGTCATTTTTTTCAAGAAAAAGTAGAAAATTGGATTGAAAAAAAAAGAATTCCCCTAGCTGAAGAAATTATTAAACAAGCATCAAACTTACAAGTTATTATTATTACCAAAGCACAAGTTAAGAAAAAATTGGCAAATATTTAGAGGTGGATTTCAAGCACATCTCTTTTAGATCCCGTTATTTGTATGCATCTTCATACACGCAATTTCTTACGTAATGAAGTATATTTAAAGATTAAATTGCGCAATGCTCTGCAGGCCTTGAGGTACACATTCTCATCGCGAAACTCACGCTACGCGAGTATTTATTTCCCCCTATCTGGAGTCACTATTTTTCATGGATGAATTGAAATATCCTACACGGAGCGAAGAATTCCCGTGTAGTTCGAATTTACACCCCAATAGTTCGCGAGGTTTCTCTTTTTTTTGTTTAACATGAAGGTTTGGCGCGCTCGCACTACCGAAACGTGCTATCACCCCAACCATTCATGTGCTCACCCGAAACCGCAGCGACCGAAGTGGTGGGGTGCCCGCCCGAATACTTGGGGAGCTTGCACGAATGATTCGGGAGATTCGAGTCGCCAACCGCGTTGGATGATGATGATTCTGGTGCGCACTTCGGTGAGCATGCGTTGGCTTCATACTGACACTGTAGTCGTGTATATACAGCCAAGATCAGGTAGTTTGTGATTCCATGGAATCCGCGTTGGATGTTGCGCGTTCGACATTTGCGCATGTTCGCTTTTGGCCGCAGCTGATGAACATCAGGCTCTTCCCGAAGGTCACAGTTTCTGGTTTATGTTGATTTTATTGTCCATGTGCGAGATGGCAGTGGAATGAACTGTAACTAGTTGAAGAAAACCATGATTTGAGTTGTCTAACGACCACTACCGACAACCCGAATCATTCATACAAGCTGCTGTTTCGGGTAAGCACCTGATTGGTTGGGGTGATCGCACGTCTCAGTAGTGCAAACGCGCCAAACCTTCGTGTGAAAAAAAAACACCCGAATTATCGGGGTGTATACCCGAACTACAGGGGAATTCTTCGCTCAGTGCACAAGTCTTCTGGAGACTTTTGATGTACTTTCGAAAAAGTAAACAAAAATGACAAGTAGTAATAAAAACCCGTTACAAGAAATTTCGTAAGACTTTTTAGAAGATATCATTCCTCTCAAAGATTTTTTTTGTATTTTGCGTCGTTTGTTTCAAAATTTGAATTTATATTTTTCTCATAGTATTTTTGATAAATAAAACCGAGATGACAAGTCCTATTGCAAAATAATTCCAAAAAATTTTAGTGAACTTTCCAAAAGCTATAAATACTTTTTGAGGCTTTTCCCCATCTTTTCTTTCGTTTATGTCAAAATTTGAATTTTTGATTTTTTTTCATAGTATTTTCAAAAAATGAAACCAAAATTTCAAGTCTTATCAAAAAATTGTTTAGAAAAAATCACAGATATTTTGAAGATCTTCAATTCTTCTTTCATAGTTTTTCGTTGGACAAAACCATAACCGCTCGTTAAGAAATGCTCGCTCACGAACTCGTTTTTTTAGGGCCTCAAAAAAGTGTGCCAAAACTTGATCATCGGTTTTGGGGGATCTTAAAATGTGGAGGTTCGTTCAAAAAATGCGGTGTGAGATTTCTAGCTATTCTGATACTTTCTCAATCATAATTGATGAGAATGTAATTTTTTTATTAACACAACGCAAGATAAGGAAGGCAGTCTAAAGAGAGAATTTTGGATTCATTTTAGTCGAACCTTTTCTTTCTTCAGGACCACTGTGTTTAGTGAGAATTATTTATCTTTTTCACCATAATTTTTTTCTTAATGATAGCCAGTAGAAAATTTATAACACAAAAAAATTACCAAAATATAGATATTTTATTATATTCACCAATAGAATTGAGGATCACAGCCAATGATAAGACCAGCGTACAGACAATCGTCATCTTTTCTAATTAGAAAACAAACTGATTATTGTGCTGATGAAGACTTCAGTTAACAGTGTAGCTGATGAACATTCACCTGCTTCATTAGTTTGAACAAACAATACCATTATCGTTATCTCTTACATTACACGGATCAAACTTGTGCGTCTGAGATATTTATATTTGATAAGAGTCAGTTTCAAGGAAAAAAATTTGTTTACAGATTTAACTAAGTCTGATGTAACTTTTTATGTAATATTTTACACTTCATCGAAATCTGATTTCTTCATGGCAAATTTCTATAGTGTGTATTACTAAGGCCAATTTGAAGCTTTGAAAATCTAACATACGTTCTACAAAATATTTTGAAAGAATTGGAGAGAAGCATTTCATTCTTTCATGTCTTTGATCTAATGTTTTAAAAATTACTCGCAGAAAAATAAGCAATCGGGAAAGAAATTAAAAAATATTTTTTCATTACAAAAATATAAATATAAATGTCTTTAATGTTGTGTTGTTTCTCTGAGACTTGAGTTTTTGTAGTCTCTATGTCAAATTGTTGTTCATAGAATTATTATTATAATTATCTAAATATTGTAAAATACACTTTTAAAAATATGCTGAAATTTCAACTGATATGATTCAATTAAGCGTTTCTTTCCATATTTCTAGATTTCGCAGGTTTCGACATTATTTCAAAGAAATAGCTGAAAGAATTTCTTATGATTCTGATATTTGAAAGAAATTTCAAACTATTCAAATTTAAATATTTCGTAGAAAATTTACTTTTTGGTTAAATTTAATATTTTGGTGTTGAAAAGAGAACTGAAATCTTTTCTGGATGAAAATTTAACTATTAATTTTTTTTTTAAATTTAAAATTCATCATTTTTAAGAGAAGTTTCATCTTTCCTGGATAAAAGTGTAATTTTTCGGTTAAAAATAGAACATTTCTGTTAAAAAGTGTTGAAAATTTGACTGTTTCTTGAAAATGTAACTATTTCGTAGAAAAATAACTTTTTGTTTGGAATTCAATTTTGGTGTTTTGGTGTTCATCTGTTTTAGTACAGATTTCATCTTTCTGGTATGAAAATCCAACAATTTCGTAGAGAATTCAATTTTTTCGTAAAAAATTCCTCCCTTTTTCATCTGGTTTGAGAGAAATTTCATCTTTTTTAGATTGAAAATTCAATTTTTGTTGTAGAAACTTATTTCTTGGTTGAAAATTCATATTTTGATCGTGAATAGTTAACGGAAATCTTTTTAAATAGAAAATTCAACTATTTTTTCAATTTAACTTTTCGATTTATAAATTCATCCGCTTAGGTAGAAATTTCTTTTTTTAATGAATATGCAACATTTCAGTTAAAAATTCTTCTTCAATTGAGTTTTCAACTATTTTATTTGGAAGATTTGGTTGTATCACTTCGTTAAGAAAACCTTTTTTTCTTCTGAAGAGTTATATTTTTAGTCGAAAATTCATCTGTTCGGCTGAAACTTTAACTATTATTATTTTTTTTTTTTTTTTGAAAATTAATCTTGTTGCATTTACAATTCAGCTACTGGGGTAAAAGTTAAACTACATTGTTGAAATTTATTTTTTTGATAGAGGTTTTAGTGAAAGTTTTTTTTTTATAAAAAGAAAATAACTTTTTCAGTTTAAAATTTAATTTTTGTTGGTAAAAAGTCATCAGTTTCGTGGAAAAATAATTTTCTGCTAAATTCATATTTTACGTTTGTAAATTTAATTTTTGTGAAGAAAATGCATCTTTTGGCTTCAAGGTTCAACAATTTAGTTAAAATTTTCTCTCTCCAGTGAAAAATCTGTCTTTATTGAAAATCGTCTTTTTGGTTGAAGAAAACTTTTTTTTGTATAAATCACTTCTTTTTTTTTTGATTGAAATATAAACTATGACACTTTTTGTTGGGAACTTTTATTTTAAATTAAAATGCTGGTATTTCTGTGAAGATATAATTTTTAGGATTAGAGTATGTAAAAAGCTGCATTTTGCTGTCATCGAAAGTCGGGTTGAATTGTATGACGATTAAACATCTCGTACTAATCGTAACAATTTTACGAAATATCAGAGATAAAAAGAATTTAAATGAGGGCGATGCTTTCGTTTCAAGATAACTTTTTTTTCTTGAAGTAGTTTCTGAAAAATGATATTATAATATTATAGTATTTTAGATTATATTAGTTTTTTAATTCTTCAAATTGTTCGTTATAGTAGATACTATATAAATTTGCCATATAAGAATCAGTTTTTTCTGAAGTACGAAAGATAACATGACTGGTGACATCAGTTTCAATTACATGTTCATCCAAATTGTTTTCTTCGCAACTGATTATTATCAAATGTAAATATCTCATGAGTACCAAGTTGACGCATTTATTCCAAGATATCACTAATGTAGTATACCTAATGTAAGCTGATGGAGCAGTAGAGTATGCATTCGTTACGTTTTTCGTCAAATTCATTATTATTTAATCAATAAGTTTCTTCTATAATTAGGCAAGATGAGGATTGTCTGCACTCTGGTCTTGTCCCTGCTGGTTATCCTGGATTCTATGGGTGAATATAATTTGAAATTCACAATGCTATAAATGAAATAAAAAAGTTTAATTGAAATTATGGATATGCTAGCAAAAATTTACCCGGCGTTTTCCGAGTATGTTTCTGCATAAGCAAATCTCAAAGAAAGAAAACTATATGCTAAAATTATATATACCAATAACTTACTTGAGTCATCTCCGAAGGAAATCAGACTAGAATTTTTCTTTTTTTAAGCACTAATTTTAAGAAAAGAAAACTATAACACATCAAATTAATTTTTTTAAACCTCATTTCCATATGCCCAAATTCGTAAAAAAATTGTTGCATGTGTTTCTTTCTGCAGAGTTAAGTTTAGAGTTTGAGTGTTTGCCTAATGGCGATCCCATTCCTGGCGTTCCTCGTATCAGACCTTCTTCATCACCTGAACCAAGTTCTCCAGCAAGGAATCTTCCTCTTGAAAAACCTCATTCTCCAGAAAGGACTCTTCCTCTTGCCAGAACTCATGCTACCACCCGGTCTACTTCGCCTGACCAGCATGCTCTTCGTTCCAGAACCAGGTCTCCTGTCAGGAATTCTTCTTTTTACATGCTTGGATTTAGAATTGAAGAACTCAGATTTGTTAGACTTATCCCCAAAAGCAATCCGAATCGGATATTCGAAATTCGGAGGTACACTTTTCCTTCTGATAAGCCAATTCGTGTGAGATATAAAAATAATTATCTTAACCCCATACCAACCGACGAACAAATTGTATTATCAACGCCAAATGGTGACGTCTATGCAATATTGCAAAATTCATCAATCAATCATACGAGTTTACGTGGAATATTCTTACATGTTACTCCAAGGGGAACACGGGCGAAAATTAACATGGAAAGTGGCGCTTGTGAAAATTTGACCGCAGAAGAAATAGCGGAATGTCCACTAGGTCCTTTCAATGTAATCGCTAAGCTTTATACAGTATTTCATATGTAAACCACAATTCTTCACACACTGAATTCAATTTGAAAAATGTTTTCTTGGTGGCCGATATTGGGGCCAATATTGCTTATTTATATATTGCAAAATAAATTATAAATTGAATATTTTATTATTATTTTACTTAAGTTACCCTGTGTAATGTATACCACAACCGTTGGTTATAGAAGGCTGTTCGAAAAACTTGACTTTTTTTGAGACCTCAAAAGCTATAGAAAACTATTTTTCAATACCCGAATTCTCCTGAAGCTTATACTGCCTACTGACCACTCAAGACCATTGCTATTAAAACCTGCTGACACACAGACAAAAATGTATAATAAAATTTGTTTAGCCACAACTTTCAAAATTTGACTATACTAACTAAATAGATTATTATTGGTCCTTTAGCATGAGTATGTTTATCACGGGACGACTCCACTTCACTGGGTCGGAACATAAGAACATTTTAACTTCATTACATTAAGCTTAGAATCACTGTATGAATTTAATCATATCCAGTGCTAGCCCACGGCTGTATCGTACATTATCAGAAGTACTAACATTTGACTGGACGTTTGACTAGAGCAGATGAAATTTGCGAAAAACCATCTTCCCAAGATGAGCCGGTTTTCCGACGTTCAAATTGTAATTCCTGCAATTTTAATATCTGAGAGCATTCGACTGTCGGTGGACGAAAATTCTGAACGAAGATAAAATATTTCAGTGAAATTAGGTATTGAGTAAAGAATTGTAAATAGTTTTGGCTAATCATTTGTAATGCTCAGCAGTATTTTTCTGTTTTCACTTCACCTTGGCTTTTCCCGCGGCAAGGTGAATTTCTTTGTACCTTGATTTCATGTTGACAAAAACTAGCCCTCAAGGCTAATCATTCTATCTATTTGAAATTGTCGCCAAGCATATGACAGTTTTATTATCTGGCGTAACTCGAGATTTGTGAATTAGCAACTCTATGTTTAATAAAATGTTGCTCCGTTTCAGGAAAAAACTGTAACTTCTGCTTTGATTGCTTTGCCAAACAAACAGAATCTTTAGTTATCCAAACAACTGGGTTGACTGAAAAATCATGAAGAAAAAGATTCCTGACACTGTGAAATGCCCGAATTCAAAAGTTCCCGGATAATGAAATTTCCTGCAGAAAATCTATTCTTCAATTGAAATTATTCTTGCACATACATTTTCATACTTGTGGCTGAAAATTAGCATCATTGTTACCCGCAGTCCACCTACTTTTCCCTTTTTATGATAGGTCATCACATTGATGATGATTAAATCCTACACTCTATCTCTTTAGATTTTATTCTGTTCAATGTATCCTACACCAGAGAAGAAATTGCTGAATTATTTAACGGACTTTTGGAAGAATACAAACTAACAGTAAAAGTTCATTTTCATTAGACAATCACATTAATTCCATTAGACAATGCTGCCGACAACACAACTTTCATATCAGAATTTTTAGTAATCATCAACAAAGATGGTGTTACTTTCGAGGAAGAAAGCCAGCACTTTCGATGTATAGCCCACATATAAAATTATTCGTACAAAATTTTTGCAAAAACTGAACGTGATAAACGAAGAAGACTTTGACTTTGACCACAACAAATTATTTTTTCAGATCAACAGATGCACAGAAAACTTTCTTGGTTACCCTCAAACTTTTTTTGGTGATTTGTCTCAAGCTGAATATCAGATCCACACATTATCTTCCTGGCATAAATCCACATTGAATTTCTCTAATCATCTCTTCTGTTATTTTTATCAATCAGTAATAAGAAATTTTGAAATCTATTTTGCTGACGATACTTAGCATGCTGATACATCTGCTAATATTGCGATTGCTTTCATCCCCGTTAGCGTAAATACCATCTATACCAATATCCTTAGAATTCTTCAAGTCTCAATTCTATCGCTAATATCAATAATAATAATTCTTTTGACCGGATTGTCAGAGTATCGTGTTCCATGTCGCACTTGGCTGCTCTAAAGCTTCATCTTCTGAAAATTCCTTCAAATAGTCTCCCAAAGCGTCTCGTATCTCTTCTACTTGTGTGTCATATACCATTTTACCCTTCTTATTCCTGATACCACACTGAGAACACCAGTTCTCGTTGGATCACTGAGGTGAAGCAGTGTTGGGCGTGGTTAGTACTTGGATGGGTGACCATTCGGGAATACTACGGCGTGCTGTTGGCGTCGCGGGTCAGGTGAGCCCACACTTGTAGTTATTTACTACAAGAAACTATCCACCTAGAAACACTACCCAAATCGGGTAGTGTCACGCCTACCCCGAAAGGAAAATGGCTTAATGGTATACATACATTCCTTAAGGCGACAACTCTGTACTGAAACTTTCTCCCTTTTTGTCGTTGCGTACATTCTGTTAGAATAATTTTTTTTTCCTCCGAAAACGTTTTTCATTTTCTTCTCTTCTCCTGCTATGATACTATCCTAACTTTCTTGAGCTTGTATTTATACTTTTCCATTTTTGTCCCAATAATCATTTCCCAGTCTACTTCTCTCGTAATCGCTGAGGCCTGTAGTATTCAACTTTTTTTGGATACACTTGCTTTCCAAGATTCTTGAAACGACACGTATTTTCAAAAGTTAATAGAAATTTCTCACATTCCATAATTATAATTAACTATGGTAAAACTAATCACGTCAAATTCGTAATAATTATACCGAATGAACTTCAATAATTCTATGGTTTCCATTATTTATCAATAATTGATAACTTCTGAAATGTCACGTTTTCATTCGAATCAACAGATTTTAGTTCTTATAATATGTTTTTTATTTATACAATTTTATGTCCAGAAACATAGATAATTTTGTGAATTCAACACAGTTTTATTATATATGTACATATAGGGTATGGAGAATGATTAACTTCTCGTCTCAATCTAATTAGTAAGATTCGTATTATATCTGAAATAAAATATTTCTTTCAAAGTTTAAAAATAGGTTAAGCTAACAGCAAACGTGTTATTGATGCTGATGTGATTTCGAAACTGCAGACTCACAAATTTTGCTCACGTTATTTCCATCTGTTGAAATTTTATTAAAATAATATAAAATCCTTTGAAATTTCATCGAATGTATTTAAAACCATCAAGATCGTTGAAATTTTGAAATCTTCAGTATGTGTTTATGGAGAACTTAAAACACACCAGTAAATAGTTGAGCATGTTTCTAGCAGTCAACAGATTGTTCATTATAGTGGATGCTATATAAATTTGCTATGTAAAAATGAGTTTTCCCTAAAATATGAAAGATTACATAAATGATGACATCATTTTTAATTACATTCCTAACCAAATTGTTTTCCTTGAAACTGATTCTTATCAAATGTAAATATCTTATGAGTGCCCAGTTGACGCCTGAATTGTGAGATATAACAAATAAAGTATAGA
The DNA here is from genome assembly GCA_932178445.1 of Andricus quercusramuli. Lineage (NCBI taxonomy): Eukaryota > Metazoa > Arthropoda > Insecta > Hymenoptera > Cynipidae > Andricus > Andricus quercusramuli. The sequence continues at coordinate 9,351 of CAKNXH010066921.1, read as the reverse complement.
TTATAAAAGCTGCTAAAGCAGAAGAATATTCATTAGTTACGTTTTTCATCATGTTCTTCAATATAAAATTAATTAGTTTCTACTTTAATTAGAAAAGATGAGGATTGTCTGCACACTAGTCTTATCCTTCATGGTTATCCTCGATTCTATTGGTGAATATAATTTAAAATTTAGGATAACATAAATAAAATAAGGAAATTCAGTTGAAATTATAGATGTACTACCAAAAATTCAACCTGCGTTGACCAGGTCGCGGCGCAAAATGCGAATCTAAACCTTTCAAATCGATACCTCGAAACGTTTCTGAGATATTTATATTTTCGTATTAAAATTATATGCACGTTATAAATAGTGAACAAATATGTTAACAACTACATTGAAAATTACAACCGCATTCATAGCTCACGTTACGCGAACTTACGAATGTGTATTTTAGAAAAAATTTAATCAGGTGTTTATTTTTTCAGAATTAAGTTTACAGTTTGAGTGTTTGCCTAATGGCGAACCCATTCCAGGTGTTCCTCGTATCAGACCTTCTCCGTCCCCTGAACCTAATTCTCCAGAAAGGAATAACGCTCTTGAAAGACCTCATTGTCCAGAAAGAACTCTTCCTCTTACCAGAACTCATGCTTCTTCCCGGTCTACTTCACCTGCCAAGCCTGCTCTTCATGTCAGAAGCAGGTCTCCTCCTCCCAGGAATGTTCCTTCTCACATACTTGGATTTAGACTTGAAGATCTCAGTTTAATTAGACTTGTTCCCAAAAACAATCCAAATCGAATATTTGAAATTCGAAGGTACACTTTTCCTTCTGATAAGCCAATTCGCGTGAGATATAAAAGTAATTATCTGAACTCCATACCAACCGACGAACAAGTTGTATTATCATCGTTAAATGGTGACGTGTATGCAATATTGCAAAACTTATCAAGCGAACACACGATTTTCCGTGGAATATTTTTACATGTTACTCCAAAGGGAATACGGGGGAAAATCAACATGGAAAGTGGCGTTTGTAAAGAATTGACCCCAGAGGAAATAACCGAAATTCCACTAGGTCCTTACAAACCAATCGCGAAGCATTTTGATGTATTTCGTGTGTAAACCATAATTCTGTACACCGTGAATTCGAGTTGAAAACTCTCATCTTGGTGGCTGGTGGGCCAGAAAATGACAGTAAATTTCCTTTCAACGTGCTTCGTGCTCCATTACAGGGTATTCAAAATTCCTAATTTTCTATATTATGTTGAAATCTCTTATATTATATGAACGTGATGATCTTTCTGTACATTGAACCAATATTCCTTACTTATATCTTTCAAATAAATTGCAAATTGATTCTTTTATTATCATTTTAATGTAGTTACCATGTGCACTGTACATCATAATTTAAAACTTAACCTGCCTTCTGACAAAAATTCATCATAAAATTTGTTTCAGGACAACTTTTGAAATTGCCCTATATGAAATATGGATACTTTCTAATAATATTCTGCAATAGAAAATACTAAATCTACTGTCCTTAAATAGATTATTATTAGTGAATTACGGTGAATATTGCGGTGAAGTAGACTTGAATCAGGGTATGAAAGAAAATATCTTTAATTGTTCGCACATTACAGATTTGGATTTACTTAATGAGTTGTGTATATATTACCAAAACTTTCGTGGCCTTAATACAAAAATTAGTAGTTTAATATCATCTCCCGAACTACCTAACTATGATATTATTGTATTTACTGAAACATGGTTGAAAAGTAATGTTACGAGCTCGGAATTGTTTGACCATGAGATGTTTGACGTCTACCGTGATGATAGAGTTGATAGGGTAGGAGGGGGTGTACTAATAATAGCTATTAATACTACGTTTACCTCTGGAAATGTCAACATAACCTCTGCTATAGAAGCCTCGCATAAAATTAATGCAATATCGATTAAGATTATCTGTGAGGGAATTACACTTATTTTAATAGCAACTTATTTACCCCCGGATATTTCTAACAGAGAACTCGATGATTTTTTCGATGTCTTAACGACTCAACCTATTTGGAATCATAAATTATTGATAATCGGTGATTTTAACATTCCTAAATTAAGTCAATTCGTAAACTCTGGAATTATGGATCCAAAATCGTCTATACTTCATACTTTCATGGATATTCATGAATTGAAACAATATAATGATATAAGTAATTTTAATGATCGATATTTGGACCTAGTCATAGCATCGTTTCCATGTGAGATTCTTTCCAATGCTTTCCCAATCCTGCCTGTTGACGAACACCATCCACCTCTATCTATTAGATTTGAAAGTTGCTCCCTTTTTGTCAGTAAGAACAAATTCTCTCTTAATACCGGTGCAGCAAGATATAAATTCAAGAACTGTAATTATGATAACCTAAAAGTATGCCTACGCTCCATCGATTGGTCGTTTCTGAAAATATCTGATAATGTCAATATAGCCGTTGATGAGTTTTATTGTAAATTGTTCCATACTCTTAATGAGGTTGTTGGTAAACAAGAGCTATCGCATATCAATACTCTATATCCCCACTGGTACACAAACAAAATTATCAATAAGATTATCTGCAAGGATAAAGCCAGGGCTCAGTCCAAGTTAACGGGAAGCAAGTTTCACTTTGACTCTTTTGGTTGATTAAGAAAGGAAATTGAAAAAGATATTAAGGATGCGTATGCTAGTTATCTGATCAAAGTAGAGGATAATATCAATAAGTCGCCATCAACTCTCTGGTCGCACGTCAATAATTTGAAACATGTTTCGAGAATTCCTGGAATAATGTTCCATAATGGTATTGAAATTAATAAACCCCAGGATATAGTTAACTCATTTTCAGATTTTTTATCTAAAAACTATAAAGTTTCATCCGGAGTACCTGCCGAATTTTTCGGCGGATCAGGTAAGTTATTTGGCGATTTCTTTGTTGTTTCCCGAGATCAGATTGAAAAGATGCTCAAATCTATGAAAAATAAATACACATCAGGTCCTGATGGTATTCCAAGTTGTATGTTGAGAGAGTGTGCGAGTGAACTTGCTGAACCGTTAACACTTATTTACAATATGTCTCTATCTTCTGGAGTATTCCCTGATATTTGGAAATTATCGAAAGTTTGTCCGGTGTTCAAAAAAGGAGATAAATCTCTTACTATGAATTATCGACCTATTAGTCTTGTAAGCAACTTTTCTAAAGTGTTAGAAAAGCTAATTAGCGAATTTATCGGGTCCTATTTAACTCCAGTCCTATCGCAGTCCCAACATGGCTTTGTGACCCGTAGACCAACGGTGACTAATCTAACAACCTTCATACAACAAACTGAAAAACTGTTAATAAATCATAGGCAGGTTGATGTAATATACACAGATATATCTAAAGCATTTGACTGTATTGATCATGGCAAAATTTTACTTAAACCACAAGAATTAGGCATACCGGATAAAATATTAAATATCATGCATTCTTATTCAAAGGATCGTAAAGTAATAGTCAGATATAATGGTTATTACTCATTTTCATTCACACCCACCTCTGGGGTACGCCAAGGCTCGAACCTTGGGCCGCTTCTCTTTAATGTTGTTATGAATGATGCAGATAAAGTTATTGAATGTCTATGTCTGTTTTACGCAGATGATGCAAAAATGTATATACCTGTAGAAAGTATACAAGACTGCCTTGAGCTACAACATGATGTTAATAAGTTTGTAAACTGGTGTGCTAGTAATAACTTGGATATTAACCCAGCAAAATGTAAAGTTAGGTCTATTTCGAGGAAAAAATAAATTATTGAATTTGATTACACGATAAATAACATTGACCTTGAAAGAGTAATAACAATATGTGATCTGGGTATTCACTTGAGCGCTTCATTACAAGTAAATACTCAAATGGATAATATGGTTCGTGAAGCGAATAGATCTCTAGGTTTTTTACTTAGATTATGCCGTAAGTTTACGAAGGAAGCTACCATGAGGACTCTTTACTACACACTTGTTAGACCGAAGTTGGAATACGGATCGATTATTTAGAACCCTAAAGCTGAATATCTCTCTGTAATGATAGATAAATGTCAAAAACGATTTCTTAAGTTCCTCAACTTCAAAACTAGGGGCGATTTTATCCCTCCAGGGTATGATTATCAGCTGCTCTGCCAGAGATTTAATGAATGGTCCTTAGAAAATCGACGGAAAGTCGCAATGATCTGATTTCTATTTAAGATTCTAAATGGACAAATTGACAGTAACTATCTTTTATCTCAGATTCCAATTGCAGCATATCAGTGCAACGCTAGGGAGAAAATGCAATTTTATTTCCCTACTTCAACTTCGGCTGTAAACTCTCCAATCTTTAAACTATGTGGGGTCTTTAATGAACTGTACAAAGACAACGACGATACCCTTGATTTGTTCAACCAATCCTTGGAATCATTCATATCTGAGGTCTGTAACTTGATGACCGTAGCTAGTTAGGTTGCACTATATTAATCTTAAGTACAATGCACTTTATAAAAATTTATAACAATTAGAGTAACACACGATCAGTCTAATATTTTATGATTAATTTAGTTTTCTGTATGTTCGCCACAAAGTTACTTAATTGTAATCCTGTAATTGGTCTTCGGACTGTTGGATTTATTTTGAAAAATAAATAAAAAAAAATAAAAAAATAAAAAATGAGTATGTCCATCGCCGACGACTCCACTTTACTGGGTAAGGACCAAAGAACATTATAACTTTACTAGGCTGAGATAGGAATCACTATTTGGCGACGTACGATTATTAATGCCGACATTTGATGTGCCCGGACCATCAAGTGTACACAGTCATCTCCGGTGTTCAGTAAAATTAAGTATTGAGTAGTGAATTGAAGAAAATTGTTTGCTTATCATTCGCAACGTGTAGCAGTATCTTTTTGTTTTTACTTTATCCTGGCTCTTCCCTCAGCAAGGTGAATTCATTTGAACCAGTACTTTGTACTGGAAAACGCCAGCCTCGTGGCTCATCATTCTAGCTATTTGAATTCGTTACCAAAAATATGACAGTTTAATCATATGGCGTAACTTGAGATTGCGAATTAGCAATTTTATTTTGAGTAAAATGTTGTGCCATTTCGGCAAAACACTTTAACCTCTGCCTGTATAGCTTTAACAAGCAAATGTTTCTTATGGACGTAAAATTCAATTTTGAGGTCCATAACGTTTATTTTCGGATTAGTTTTCAGGTAACTAACTGAACTTCCTTTTTCTATGGAAATAAAGTTTAAATCCATGAAAGACTCCTTTATCTCATCTTCTTCCTTCTTATTATATTTATTTCCCGACTAATGCCTGTCACCAAGTCACCGGGCGCGTACTTAAATATGATGGTTTTCTGCTGAATATGGCAACATAACTATATAGTAAGTCATAGAAATAAACCAGGGATGTCTACAAGAAAATATCTGTAGGGATTGACCAAATATTTTCCTAGTTTATCGTAGTTTACAACCCGTCTAACAAAAACATCTTCCGAGAAAACGAAATTGATTGAAGAAGACCTAGATCATAGTTCGGAATCTCTAAGTGAGAAACCAATTTGAAGTCACCATAACGAAGAAGGTGGAAGGGACTTAAGTAGACCTACGTGCCTGGGAATCAAATCAAAAAATGAACACACTCGATCAAATCAAACAGTGAACACACCACGAGTTTCATTATCCGGAGCTGGGAAGGAAAAGTAGGAAAATTAGTTGTAAAACTAATAGAATAAAACAACCAATTCAATAGGGACTCTAAAGAGGCCATATTCTGATATCAGCACACCAAATAAAGTCAAAAAACAGAAGATGGTGCGGCTATTAGATCTAAAAAACTCTTATAGCCAGGACCTTCAAAGGAACCTGAAGAAGACCATGATCCCCAGAGAGTCACCTGCAACCAGAATCAATGGTGACCAGGAGAAGTCATCGCATGTCCAGAACTTGCAGTGAAGCTGATCCTTCTTGGTAAACTGTCAGCTTTGATTCCCGGTGTAATTGTGAAACCGAAGGTAGCGTCTAAGAGAATGGCAGTCTAAAATTAGTTCTTGAAGATGAGAGGATGTGAGGTTATCGACATCAAGACAGATAAGCTGGCTATCCAACTTAGAATACCTGCGGTAATGTTTCAGTTTGTATTTTTGACCTCATGAAACTTCTCCAAACATCTTTACATAATTGCGGTGATATGCGAGTTGGAAGGTAACAAGTCAATCGAGTGGAGACCGCACTATGAATGAAAGAGGATCGATGTGAAGGTCCTCCAAAAAACCAAAAACATACGTTATTACATAATCACATTATTATATCACTAAATATCAAATCAAAACCATATCTCGTACAAATTCAATCTGAAGCATCCATAAAATTTCGTCCTACAATGACATCTACATTTTGCGTATCGGCCAGCACAACTTTAAAAATTACTCTTTGTGGTTTCGATCCCTGAAAACTGAAAATTTCATCGACAATTCCGGGTGAATCTACAACTCCAGCACCAAGAGCTCCTGTAACTGACATCATTATTTGCATCGAAGAACCGTCACGTGATACTTCTGTCGCTTTGATAATTCTCACCGAAGCGCCCATATCGATTTACATTTCCTACTTGGACTTCTTTTAAAATATTCTCCTCAAGATTTCGCATCGTGCATTTCACGTACAGTTTGTACATTTTATTTCCTTACCTAATTTTGTTCTCGGCAACGAGATGCACTCATTCACAAACAACATTTAATTTTTTTCAATTATTTGATGTAACATCTCCGCTAATTCTACTTCCTTATTCATCCTTTTCCCAACTTGCTGTTCCTTATATTTTTGCTCCGCTACCCAACCACGTACATCTCGAGCATAGGACTCAGCTGGTTTCCCTCCTCGCTTTTTACCTATCATCTCTCGCCTTCCACCGTCTATTTTTTGAAACCGTAACAGCTCCTGCAACATGTCATCGGTGTCCTCAAAATCCTGGCTGGGCATAAAACTTGTAGTTTCTTGAGACCAGAGACCCATTGCCACTTTATCTCAAATTTCCGTCGTCGAAAATCCCAATCCTTCACACAGTCAGATATTATTTAGAAAGTAATCCTGGATACTTCCCTTCCAACCCTGAGTTTATGCCATCATCAGCTTCAGCTTTTTACTTGTACTATTTCGATGAGTAAAGGTTGACCGGAGGGTGAACGACAACTTTGCACTTAGCAACTTTGCACGTGCCCAACTGTGCACGTCCATCTGTGCACATCCAAGTCCACAGGAGCCCATCTCCTTTATATATGCGTATAATAACTTTTCAATAGTTACAATAATTTTTAAAATTCAAAATATATTTATAGCTCCTTCAAGAATAGTTCCACGGATTCCAGATTTTTTTTTCTTTTTTATACCATTAAGCCATTTCCCTTTCGGCGAGCCTGTAGGGGTAGGCGTGACACTACCCGATTCGGGTAGTGTTTCTAGGTGGATAGTTTCTTGTAGTAAATAACTACAAGTGTGGGCTCACCACACCCACAACCGCCAACAGCAACGCAGTAGTATTATTCCCGAACGGTCACCCATCCAAGTACTAACCGCGCCCAACACTGCTCAACTTCAGTGATCTAACGGGAACTGGTGTTTCCAGCGTGGTATGGCCGTTGGCCATACTTAACTTGCATAAAAACAACTGAAACCTTAATAGTTCTCAATGTAGTTGTATTATAGACCTCATGAAATTGGAATGTTGTAGTTTTTTGGCCTTTGGTCTTGCGAATTTATAAGTGGTGGTGTAAATAAAGAAAGTTTTTATTTATTTAAATGTCAATGCATTTCGCCAGCGATATCGTTGCCTCATCAGGACTATAATAAGTATGGACAAAAAAAGATGACAGATATTTTTTGACGTTCTTAACACTAACAAATTGTACATTAAAAGGAATTATAAATGTAACTTACCATAATGACATTTTTAGATTTTTTTTTACAAAATTAGTTGGTTGTTTTTGGAAAAAAAAACAATGAATTTTTGTATAAACCCATGATAAATCGTTCATCGAAATTTTTGTATAAACCCATGATAAATCGTTCGTCGAAAAAAACTTAGATGTTTTAGATAGAAAAATATTTTTCCATGATTGAAGTTCTATATATTAGTAATGGTAAGTTGTATTTTATAAACCCATGGATAGGTTTATTGTTTAGAAGCTTAGATAATCTGAACCTATATAATGATTAAATAAAAGTATAGTTTATTTTAGATCTGAGTAATATTTGAATAAATAGGAATATGAGTGAAAATACTTACAAAAAAGTACTCTTCTATCATTAAAAATCCATAATTTAAAATTTTATGCCAAATTGAGTTCCCAAATTTAAATTTAATTTAGCAAGACTAGAGTATTGTTTTTCAAGGAAAGACTGGTATATTAAATGAGAAATATTGTTAGGTGACATTTTTGAAAAGTTAGATAATTGAAATTTGTTTATATTTTTAAATTATATAAAGGTTTCTTTGCAAACCACATGTTTGCGTTCTGCTCTAAACGAATTTAGGTTAGGAACTGAAGTAGTTGAAAAGTTTCATGGATTTTCAGTGTCGGATCTAAAATTAACAGTACCCTTATTTTTCACAATGTTAATCATTTCTAAAATATTTCTGTTATGAAAATTGCTTTCTAAATCTAGAATTTTTACATTTTCGGAGTTGTCATCAAATTTATGATTAAAATTAGTAGCATGTTTACATAAACCTGTGTTAGTTTTTTTTATATTTTTCAGTGGTTCGATGTTCCGAGATTCTAGTCTTAAGGGCACGTTTAGTCTGCCCAATATAAGTCATCTGACAATCTTTACAATTGATTTTATAAATAAGATTAGTTTTTTCAAATTTAGGTATTGTGTCTTTAATAGATGGTAAAAGGGTATCAAATAATTTATTTTTAATTGTAAAGATAAGAGATATGTTTAATTTTTTACATATTCTTATCATTGGTATATAAAGGTCTTTTTGATAAGGCAATGTAATTAATTTCGAGTAGTCAATGATTTTTTCATTATTTTCTGTATTAGTTAAAGGGTTTTTTAGATTTTCAAGGTGTTGAAGTCTTTTTTTAATATGATTTATGATAAAGTGATGTGGATAATTGTTATTAATCAAGATTTCATAGATGATGCCAGTATTTTTAGCATGAAAATGAGGTTTTGAAAGTTTTATTGCTCTATCACAAAGAGAGAAAATAATTCCTTTCTTGTGATTAATATGATGATTTGAAAGATAATTTAAAGTTCTTCCGGAATACACTGCTTTTTGGTACCAATCTGTTTCAATATAACCTTTTTCAAAAATAA
>CAKNXH010066920.1:0-18692 GCA_932178445.1 Andricus quercusramuli | reverse complement strand
AAGATACGAAAAAATGGCAAGATGAAAGCTTGCACGTCTGAAAAAATTCTATAGAAAATTTCTCTTGTTTTTTTGTGATACCTTTCACAGTTTACGAGAGAAATTCAAGAATTTAAATAAAAAACAAATTTCTCCCCGCCTCAGAAATCATCTAGCTGGCATGATGCTGATAAGGTGCCTTTCTTCTATGATTAGAAAATTTCGAAAATTTTCCGGAAGAATAAAAAAGGTTTGCTTTTCCCGGAAATTAATTTTTTTATGTTTCAAAAATTGGAAGAAACGAATGAAAAAGATTTTCTTAAAAGCCCCACACTTTTTATTCTTCTAAATATTTTTTTCCAATTTTCTGCTACTACAAGAAAGGCTTCTTATAAGAACCATGCGAGCCAAACCATTTCTGAGGCCGGTAGATTTTTTCCCCCTAAGAATGTACTTTTTGAAATTTTGTTGCAAACTATGAAAAATATCGCAAAAGAACAAGAGACATTTTTCATGGAACTTTTGCAGACGTGCAAACTTCCATATTAAAATTTTTTCGTATCGGTCATTTTTTTCAAGAAAAAGTAGAAAATTGGATTGAAAAAAAAAGAATTCCCCTAGCTGAAGAAATTATTAAACAAGCATCAAACTTACAAGTTATTATTATTACCAAAGCACAAGTTAAGAAAAAATTGGCAAATATTTAGAGGTGGATTTCAAGCACATCTCTTTTAGATCCCGTTATTTGTATGCATCTTCATACACGCAATTTCTTACGTAATGAAGTATATTTAAAGATTAAATTGCGCAATGCTCTGCAGGCCTTGAGGTACACATTCTCATCGCGAAACTCACGCTACGCGAGTATTTATTTCCCCCTATCTGGAGTCACTATTTTTCATGGATGAATTGAAATATCCTACACGGAGCGAAGAATTCCCGTGTAGTTCGAATTTACACCCCAATAGTTCGCGAGGTTTCTCTTTTTTTTGTTTAACATGAAGGTTTGGCGCGCTCGCACTACCGAAACGTGCTATCACCCCAACCATTCATGTGCTCACCCGAAACCGCAGCGACCGAAGTGGTGGGGTGCCCGCCCGAATACTTGGGGAGCTTGCACGAATGATTCGGGAGATTCGAGTCGCCAACCGCGTTGGATGATGATGATTCTGGTGCGCACTTCGGTGAGCATGCGTTGGCTTCATACTGACACTGTAGTCGTGTATATACAGCCAAGATCAGGTAGTTTGTGATTCCATGGAATCCGCGTTGGATGTTGCGCGTTCGACATTTGCGCATGTTCGCTTTTGGCCGCAGCTGATGAACATCAGGCTCTTCCCGAAGGTCACAGTTTCTGGTTTATGTTGATTTTATTGTCCATGTGCGAGATGGCAGTGGAATGAACTGTAACTAGTTGAAGAAAACCATGATTTGAGTTGTCTAACGACCACTACCGACAACCCGAATCATTCATACAAGCTGCTGTTTCGGGTAAGCACCTGATTGGTTGGGGTGATCGCACGTCTCAGTAGTGCAAACGCGCCAAACCTTCGTGTGAAAAAAAAACACCCGAATTATCGGGGTGTATACCCGAACTACAGGGGAATTCTTCGCTCAGTGCACAAGTCTTCTGGAGACTTTTGATGTACTTTCGAAAAAGTAAACAAAAATGACAAGTAGTAATAAAAACCCGTTACAAGAAATTTCGTAAGACTTTTTAGAAGATATCATTCCTCTCAAAGATTTTTTTTGTATTTTGCGTCGTTTGTTTCAAAATTTGAATTTATATTTTTCTCATAGTATTTTTGATAAATAAAACCGAGATGACAAGTCCTATTGCAAAATAATTCCAAAAAATTTTAGTGAACTTTCCAAAAGCTATAAATACTTTTTGAGGCTTTTCCCCATCTTTTCTTTCGTTTATGTCAAAATTTGAATTTTTGATTTTTTTTCATAGTATTTTCAAAAAATGAAACCAAAATTTCAAGTCTTATCAAAAAATTGTTTAGAAAAAATCACAGATATTTTGAAGATCTTCAATTCTTCTTTCATAGTTTTTCGTTGGACAAAACCATAACCGCTCGTTAAGAAATGCTCGCTCACGAACTCGTTTTTTTAGGGCCTCAAAAAAGTGTGCCAAAACTTGATCATCGGTTTTGGGGGATCTTAAAATGTGGAGGTTCGTTCAAAAAATGCGGTGTGAGATTTCTAGCTATTCTGATACTTTCTCAATCATAATTGATGAGAATGTAATTTTTTTATTAACACAACGCAAGATAAGGAAGGCAGTCTAAAGAGAGAATTTTGGATTCATTTTAGTCGAACCTTTTCTTTCTTCAGGACCACTGTGTTTAGTGAGAATTATTTATCTTTTTCACCATAATTTTTTTCTTAATGATAGCCAGTAGAAAATTTATAACACAAAAAAATTACCAAAATATAGATATTTTATTATATTCACCAATAGAATTGAGGATCACAGCCAATGATAAGACCAGCGTACAGACAATCGTCATCTTTTCTAATTAGAAAACAAACTGATTATTGTGCTGATGAAGACTTCAGTTAACAGTGTAGCTGATGAACATTCACCTGCTTCATTAGTTTGAACAAACAATACCATTATCGTTATCTCTTACATTACACGGATCAAACTTGTGCGTCTGAGATATTTATATTTGATAAGAGTCAGTTTCAAGGAAAAAAATTTGTTTACAGATTTAACTAAGTCTGATGTAACTTTTTATGTAATATTTTACACTTCATCGAAATCTGATTTCTTCATGGCAAATTTCTATAGTGTGTATTACTAAGGCCAATTTGAAGCTTTGAAAATCTAACATACGTTCTACAAAATATTTTGAAAGAATTGGAGAGAAGCATTTCATTCTTTCATGTCTTTGATCTAATGTTTTAAAAATTACTCGCAGAAAAATAAGTAATCGGGAAAGAAATTAAAAAATATTTTTTCATTACAAAAATATAAATATAAATGTCTTTAATGTTGTGTTGTTTCTCTGAGACTTAAGTTTTTGTAGTCTCTATGTCAAATTGTTGTTCATAGAATTATTATTATAATTATCTAAATATTGTAAAATACACTTTTAAAAATATGCTGAAATTTCAACTGATATGATTCAATTAAGCGTTTCTTTCCATATTTCTAGATTTCGCAGGTTTCGACATTATTTCAAAGAAATAGCTGAAAGAATTTCTTATGATTCTGATATTTGAAAGAAATTTCAAACTATTCAAATTTAAATATTTCGTAGAAAATTTACTTTTTGGTTAAATTTAATATTTTGGTGTTGAAAAGAGAACTGAAATCTTTTCTGGATGAAAATTTAACTATTAATTTTTTTTTTAAATTTAAAATTCATCATTTTTAAGAGAAGTTTCATCTTTCCTGGATAAAAGTGTAATTTTTCGGTTAAAAATAGAACATTTCTGTTAAAAAGTGTTGAAAATTTGACTGTTTCTTGAAAATGTAACTATTTCGTAGAAAAATAACTTTTTGTTTGGAATTCAATTTTGGTGTTTTGGTGTTCATCTGCTTTAGTACAGATTTCATCTTTCTGGTATGAAAATCCAACAATTTCGTAGAGAATTCAATTTTTTCGTAAAAAATTCCTCCCTTTTTCATCTGGTTTGAGAGAAATTTCATCTTTTTTAGATTGAAAATTCAATTTTTGTTGTAGAAACTTATTTCTTGGTTGAAAATTCATATTTTGATCGTGAATAGTCAACGGAAATCTTTTTAAATAGAAAATTCAACTATTTTTTCAATTTAACTTTTCGATTTATAAATTCATCCGCTTAGGTAGAAATTTCTTTTTTTAATGAATATGCAACATTTCAGTTAAAAATTCTTCTTCAATTGAGTTTTCAACTATTTTATTTGGAAGATTTGGTTGTATCACTTCGTTAAGAAAACCTTTTTTTCTTCTGAAGAGTTATATTTTTAGTCGAAAATTCATCTGTTCGGCTGAAACTTTAACTATTATTATTTTTTTTTTTTTTTTGAAAATTAATCTTGTTGCATTTACAATTCAGCTACTGGGGTAAAAGTTAAACTACATTGTTGAAATTTATTTTTTTGATAGAGGTTTTAGTGAAAGTTTTTTTTTTATAAAAAGAAAATAACTTTTTCAGTTTAAAATTTAATTTTTGTTGGTAAAAAGTCATCAGTTTCGTGGAAAAATAATTTTCTGCTAAATTCATATTTTACGTTTGTAAATTTAATTTTTGTGAAGAAAATGCATCTTTTGGCTTCAAGGTTCAACAATTTAGTTAAAATTTTCTCTCTCCAGTGAAAAATCTGTCTTTATTGAAAATCGTCTTTTTGGTTGAAGAAAACTTTTTTTTGTATAAATCACTTCTTTTTTTTTTGATTGAAATATAAACTATGACACTTTTTGTTGGGAACTTTTATTTTAAATTAAAATGCTGGTATTTGTGTGAAGATATAATTTTTAGGATTAGAGTATGTAAAAAGCTGCATTTTGCTGTCATCGAAAGTCGGGTTGAATTGTATGACGATTAAACATCTCGTACTAATCGTAACAATTTTACGAAATATCAGAGATAAAAAGAATTTAAATGAGGGCGATGCTTTCGTTTCAAGATAACTTTTTTTTCTTGAAGTAGTTTCTGAAAAATGATATTATAATATTATAGTATTTTATATTATATTAGTTTTTTAATTCTTCAAATTGTTCGTTATAGTAGATACTATATAAATTTGCCATATAAGAATCAGTGTTTTCTGAAGTACGAAAGATAACATGACTGGTGACATCAGTTTCAATTACATGTTCATCCAAATTGTTTTCTTCGCAACTGATTATTATCAAATGTAAATATCTCATGAGTACCAAGTTGACGCATTTATTCCAAGATATCACTAATGTAGTATACCTTATGTAAGCTGATGGAGCAGTAGAGTATGCATTCGTTACGTTTTTCGTCAAATTCATTATTATTTAATCAATAAGTTTCTTCTATAATTAGGCAAGATGAGGATTGTCTGCACTCTGGTCTTGTCCCTGCTGGTTATCCTGGATTCTATGGGTGAATATAATTTGAAATTCACAATGCTATAAATGAAATAAAAAAGTTTAATTGAAATTATGGATATGCTAGCAAAAATTTACCCGGCGTTTTCCGAGTATGTTTCTGCATAAGCAAATCTCAAAGAAAGAAAACTATATGCTAAAATTATATATACCAATAACTTACTTGAGTCATCTCCGAAGGAAATCAGACGAGAATTTTCCTTTTTTTAAGCACTAATTTTAAGAAAAGAAAACTATAACACATCAAATTAATTTTTTTAAACCTCATTTCTATATGCCCAAATTCGTAAAAAAATTGTTGCATGTGTTTCTTTCTGCAGAGTTAAGTTTAGAGTTTGAGTGTTTGCCTAATGGCGATCCCATTCCTGGCGTTCCTCGTATCAGACCTTCTTCATCACCTGAACCAAGTTCTCCAGCAAGGAATCTTCCTCTTGAAAAACCTCATTCTCCAGAAAGGACTCTTCCTCTTGCCAGAACTCATGCTACCACCCGGTCTACTTCGCCTGACCAGCATGCTCTTCGTTCCAGAACCAGGTCTCCTGTCAGGAATTCTTCTTTTTACATGCTTGGATTTAGAATTGAAGAACTCAGATTTGTTAGACTTATCCCCAAAAGCAATCCGAATCGGATATTCGAAATTCGGAGGTACACTTTTCCTTCTGATAAGCCAATTCGTGTGAGATATAAAAATAATTATCTTAACCCCATACCAACCGACGAACAAATTGTATTATCAACGCCAAATGGTGACGTCTATGCAATATTGCAAAATTCATCAATCAATCATACGAGTTTACGTGGAATATTCTTACATGTTACTCCAAGGGGAACACGGGCGAAAATTAACATGGAAAGTGGCGCTTGTGAAAATTTGACCGCAGAAGAAATAGCGGAATGTCCACTAGGTCCTTTCAATGTAATCGCTAAGCTTTATACAGTATTTCATATGTAAACCACAATTCTTCACACACTGAATTCAATTTGAAAAATGTTTTCTTGGTGGCCGATATTGGGGCCAATATTGCTTATTTATATATTGCAAAATAAATTATGAATTGAATATTTTATTATTATTTTACTCAAGTTACCCTATGTAATGTATACCACAACCGTTGGTTATCGAAGGCTGTTCGGAAAACTTGACTTTTTTTGAGACCTCAAAAGCTATCGAAAACTATTTTTCAATACCCGAATTCTCCTGAAGCTCATCCTGCCTACTGACCACTCAAGACCATTGCCATTAAAACCTGCTAACACACAGACAAACATGTGTAATAAAATTTGTTTAGCCACAACTTTCAAACTTACTGAATAGATTATTATTAGTCCTTTAGCATGAGTATATTTGTCACGGGACGACTACACTTCACTGAGTCGGAACATAAGAGCATTTTCACTTCATTACATTGAGCTTAGAATCACTGTATGAATTTAATCATATCCAGTGCTAGCCCACGGCTGTATCGTACATTATCAGAAGTACTAACATTTGACTGGACGTTTGACTAGAGCAGATGAAATCTGCGAAAAACCATCTTCCCAAGATGAGCCGGTTTTCCGACGTTCAAATTTTAATTCTTGCAATTTTAATATCTGAGAGCATTCGACTGTCGGTGGACGAAAATTCTGAACGAAGATAAAATATTTCAGTGAAATTAGGTATTGAGTAAAGAATTGTAAATAGTTTTGGCTAATCATTTGTAATGCTCAGCAGTATTTTTCTGTTTTCACTTCACCTTGGCTTTTCCCGCGGCAAGGTGAATTTCTTTGTACCTTGATTTGATGTTGACAAAAACTAGCCCTCAAGGCTAATCATTCTATCTATTTGAAATTGTCGCCAAGCATATGGCAGTTTTATTATCTGGCGTCACTCGAGATTTGTGAATTAGCAACTCTATGTTTAATAAAATGTTGTTCCGTTTCAGGAAAAAACTGTAACTTCTGCTTTGATTGCTTTGCCAAACAAACAGAATCTTTAGTTATCCAAACAACTGGGTTGACTGAAAAATCATGAAGAAAAAGATTCCTGACACTGTGAAATGCCCGAATTCAAAAGTTCCCGGATAATGAAATTTCCTGCAGAAAATCTATTCTTCAATTGAAATTATTCTTGCACATACATTTTCATACTTGTGGCTGAAAATTAGCATCATTGTTACCCGCAGTCCACCTACTTTTCCCTTTTTATGATAGGTCATCACATTGATGATGATTAAATCCTACACTCTATCTCTTTAGATTTTATTCTGTTCAATGTATCCTACACCAGAGAAGAAATTGCTGAATTATTTAACGGACTTTTGGAAGAATACAAACTAACAGTAAAAGTTCATTTTCATTAGACAATCACATTAATTCCATTAGACAATGCTGCCGACAACACAACTTTCATATCAGAATTTTTAGTAATCATCAACAAAGATGGTGTTACTTTCGAGGAAGAAAGCCAGCACTTTCGATGTATAGCCCACATATAAAATTATTCGTACAAAATTTTTGCAAAAACTGAACGTGATAAACGAAGAAGACTTTGACTTTGACCACAACAAATTATTTTTTCAGATCAACAGATGCACAGAAAACTTTCTTGGTTACCCTCAAACTTTTTTTGGTGATTTGTCTCAAGCTGAATATCTGATCCACACATTATCTTCCTGGCATAAATCCACATTGAATTTCTCTAATCATCTCTTCTGTTATTTTTATCAATCAGTAATAAGAAATTTTGAAATCTATTTTGCTGACGATACTTAGCATGCTGATACATCTGCTAATATTGCGATTGCTTTCATCCCCGTTTCCCTTGTGTTTCGGGACGATGGTCGCTTTTTTCCTATCATCTTAAACTTCCCTTATCTCTATACATAAATTAATCAGCTAGCACCCCTATGTGTTTTATATTTGCTACCATATTTGAGAATTTCAGCGTAAATACCATCTTCACCAACATCCTTAGAATTCTTCAAGTCTCAATTCTATCGCTAATATCAATAATAATAATTCTTTTGACCAGATTGTCAGAGTATCGTGTTCCATGTCACACTTGGCTGCTCTAAAGCTTCATCTTCTGAAAATTCCTTCAAATAGTCTCCCAAAGCGTCTCGTATCTCTTCTACTTGTGTGTCATATACCATTTTACCCTTCTTATTCCTGATACCACACTGAAAACACCAGTTCTCGTTGGATCACTGAAGTTGAGCAGTGTTGGGCGCTGTTAGTACTTGGATGGGTGACCATTCGGGAATACTACGGCTTGCTGTTGGCGTCGCGGGTGAGGTGAGCCCACACTTGTAGTTATTTACTACAAGAAACTATCCACCTAGAAACACTACCCAAATCGGGTAGTGTCACGCCTACCCCGAAAGGAAAATGGCTTAATGGTATACATACATTCCTTAATCGCTGAGGCCTGTAGTATTCAACTTTTTTTGGATACACTTGCTTTCCAAGATTCTTGAAACGACACGTATTTTCAAAAGTTAATAGAAATTTCTCACATTCCATAATTATAATTAACTATGGTAAAACTAATCACGTCAAATTCGTAATAATTATACCGAATGAACTTCAATAATTCTATGGTTTCCATTATTTATCAATAATTGATAACTTCTAAAATGTCACGTTTTCATTCGAATCAACAGATTTTAGTTCTTATAATATGTTTTTTATTTATACAATTTTATGTCCAGAAACATAGATAATTTTGTGAATTCAACACAGTTTTATTATATATGTACATATAGGGTATGGAGAATGATTAACTTCTCGTCTCAATCTAATTAGTAAGATTCGTATTATATCTGAAATAAAATATTTCTTTCAAAGTTTAAAAATAGGTTAAGCTAACAGCAAACGTGTTATTGATGCTGATGTGATTTCGAAACTGCAGACTCAAAAATTTTGCTCACGTTATTTCCATCTGTTGAAATTTTATTAAAATAATATAAAATCCTTTGAAATTTCATCGAATGTATTTAAAACCATCAAGATCGTTGAAATTTTGAAATCTTCAGTATGTGTTTATGGAGAACTTATAACACACCAGTAAATAGTTGAGCATGTTTCTAGCAGTCAACAGATTGTTCATTATAGTGGATGCTATATAAATTTGCTATGTAAAAATGAGTTTTCCCTAAAATATGAAAGATTACATAAATGATGACATCATTTTTAATTACATTCCTAACCAAATTGTTTTCCTTGAAACTGATTCTTATCAAATGTAAATATCTTATGAGTGCCCAGTTGACGCCTGAATTGTGAGATATAACAAATAAAGTATAGATTATAAAAGCTGCTAAAGCAGAAGAATATTCATTAGTTACGTTTTTCATCATGTTCTTCAATATAAAATTAATTAGTTTCTACTTTAATTAGAAAAGATGAGGATTGTCTGCACACTAGTCTTATCCTTCATGGTTATCCTTGATTCTATTGGTGAATATAATTTAAAATTTAGGATAACATAAATAAAATAAGGAAATTCAGTTGAAATTATAGATGTACTAGCAAAAATTCAACCTGCGTTGACCAGGTCGCGACGCGAAATGCGAATCTAAACCTTTCAAATCGATCCCTCGAAACGTTTCTGAGATATTGATATTTTCATATCAAAATTATATGCACATTATAAATAGTTAACAAATATGTTAACAACTACATTGAAAATTACAAGCGCATTCATGGATCACGTTACGCGAACTTACGAATGTGTATTTTAGGAAAATGTAATCAGGTGTTTACTTTTTCAGAATTAAGTTTACAGTTTGAGTGTTTGCCTAATGGCGAACCCATTCCTGGTGTTCCTCGTATCAGACCTTCTTCTTCCCCTGAACCTAATTCTCCAGAAAGGAATAATGCTCTTGAAAGACCTCATTCTCCAGAAAGAACTCTTCCTCTTACCAGAACTCATGCTTCTTCCCGGTCTACTTCACCTGCCAAGCCTGCTCTTCGTGCCAGAAGCAGGTCTCCTCCTCCCAGGAATGTTCCTTCTCACATACTTGGATTTAGACTTGAAGATCTCAGTTTAATTAGACTTGTTCCCAAAAACAATCCAAATCGAATATTTGAAATTCGAAGGTACACTTTTCCTTCCGATAAGCCAATTCGCGTGAGATATAAAAGTAATTATCTGAACTCCATACCAACCGACGAACAAGTTGTATTATCATCGTTAAATGGTGACGTGTATGCAATATTGCAAAATTTATCAAGCGAACACACGATTTTCCGTGGAATATTTTTACATGTTACTCCAAAGGGAATACGGGGGAAAATCAACATGGGAAGTGGCGCTTGTAAAGAATTGACCCCAGAGGAAATAGCCGAAATTCCACTAGGTCCTTACAAACCAATCGCGAAGCATTTTGATGTATTTCGTGTGTAAACCGTAATTCTTTGCGCCGTAAATTCGAGTTGAAAACTCTCATCTTGGTGGCTGGTGGGCCAGAAAATGACAGTAAATTTCCTTTCAACGTGCTTCGTGCTCCATTACAGGGTATTCAAAATTCCTAATTTTCTATATTATGTTGAAATCTCTTATATTATATGAACGTGATGATATTTCTGTACATTGAACTAATATTCCTTACTTATATATTTCAAATAAATTGCAAATTGAATCTTTTATTATTATTTTATTTTAGTTACCATGTGCACTGTACATCATAAATTAAACTTAACCTGCCTTCTGACAAAAATTCATGATAAAATTTGTTTCAGGACAACTTTTGAAATTGCCCTATATGAAATATGGATACTTTCTAATAATATTCTGCAATAGAAAATACTAAATCTACTGTCCTTAAATAGATTATTATTAGTGAATTACGGTGAATATTGCGGTGAAGTAGACTTGAATCAGGGTATGAAAGAAAATATCTTTAATTGTTCGCACATTACAGATTTGGATTTACTTAATGAGTTCTGTATATATTACCAAAATGTTCGTGGCCCTAATACAAAAATTAGTAGTTTAATATCATCTCCCGAACTATCTATGATATTATTGTATTTACTGAAACATGGTTGAAAAGTAATGTTACGAGCTCGGAATTGTTTGACCATGAGATGTTTGACGTCTACCGTGATGATAGAGTTGATAGGGTAGGAGGGGGTGTACTAATAATAGCTATTAAGACTACGTTTACCTCTGGAAATGTCAACATAACCTCTGCTATAGAAGCCTCGCCTAAAATTAATGCAATAGCGATTAAGATTATCTGTGAGGGAATTACACTTATTTTAATAGCAACTTATTTACCCCCGGATATTTCTAACAGAGAACTCGATGATTTGTTCGATGTCTTAACGACTCAACCTATTTGGAATCATAAATTATTGATAATCGGTGATTTTAACATTCCTAAATTAAGTCAATTCGTAAACTCTGGAATTATGGATCCAAAATCGTCTATACTTCATACTTTCATGGATATTCATGAATTGAAACAACATAATGATATACGTAATTTTAATGATCGATATTTGGACCTAGTCATAGCATAGTTTCCATGTGAGATTCTTTCTAATGATTTCCCAATCCTGCCTGTTGACGAACACCATCCACCTCTATCTATTAGATTTGAAAGTTGCTCCCTTTTTGTCAGTAAGAACAAATTCTCTCTTAATACCGGTGCAGCAAGATATAAATTCAAGAACTGTAATTATGATAACCTAAAAGTATGCCTACGCTCCATCGATTGGTCGTTTCTGAGAATATCTGATAATGTCAATATAGCTGTTGATGAGTTTCATTGTAAATTGTTCCATACTCTTAATGAGGTTGTTGGTAAACAAGAGCTATCGCATATCAATACTCTATATCCCCACTGGTACACAAACAAAATTATCAATAAGATTATCTGCAAGGATAAAGCCAGGGCTCAGTTCAAGTTAACGGGAAGCAAGTTTCACTTTGACTCTTTTGGTTTATTAAGAAAGGAAATTAAAAAAGATATTAAGGATGCGTATGCTAGTTATCTGATCAAAGTAGAGGATAATATCAATAAGTCGCCATCAACTCTCTGGTCGCACGTCAATAATTTGAAACAAGTTTCGAGAATTCCTGGAATAATGTTCCATAATGGTATTGAAATTAATAAACCCCAGGATATAGTTAACTCATTTTCAGATTTTTTATCTAAAAACTATAAAGTTTCATCCGGAGTACCTGCCGAATTTTTCGGCGGATCAGGTAAGTTATTTGGCGATTTCTTTGTTGTTTCCCGAGATCAGATTGAAAAGATGCTCAAATCTATGAAAAATAAATACACATCAGGTCCTGATGGTATTCCAAGTTGTATGTTGAGAGAGTGTGCGAGTGAACTTGCTGAACCGTTAACACTTATTTACAATATGTCTCTATCTTCTGGAGTATTCCCTGATATTTGGAAATTATCGAAAGTTTGTCCGGTGTTCAAAAAAGGAGATAAATCTCTTACTATGAATTATCGACCTATTAGTCTTGTAAGCAACTTTTCTAAAGTGTTAGAAAAGCTAATTAGCGAATTTATCGGGTCCTATTTAACTCCAGTCCTATCGCAGTCCCAACATGGCTTTGTGACCCGTAGATCAACGGTGACTAATCTAACAACCTTCATACAACAAACTGAAAAACTGTTAATAAATCATAGGCAGGTTGATGTAATATACACAGATATATCTAAAGCATTTGACTGTATTGATCATGGCAAAATTTTACTTAAACCACAAGAATTAGGCATACCGGATAAAATATTAAATATCATGCATTCTTATTCAAAGGATCGTAAAGTAATAGTCAGATATAATGGTTATTACTCATTTTCATTCACACCCACCTCTGGGGTACGCCAAGGCTCGAACCTTGGGCCGCTTCTCTTTAATGTTGTTATGAATGATGCAGATAAAGTTATTGAATGTCTATGTCTGTTTTACGCAGATGATGCAAAAATGTATATACCTGTAGAAAGTATACAAGACTGCCTTGAGCTACAACATGATGTTAATAAGTTTGTAAACTGGTGTGCTAGTAATAACTTGGATATTAACCCAGCAAAATGTAAAGTTAGGTCTATTTCGAGGAAAAAATAAATTATTGAATTTGATTACACGATAAATAACATTGACCTTGAAAGAGTAATAACAATATGTGATCTGGGTATTCACTTGAGCGCTTCATTACAAGTAAATACTCAAATGGATAATATGGTTCGTGAAGCGAATAGATCTCTAGGTTTTTTACTTAGATTATGCCGTAAGTTTACGAAGGAAGCTACCATGAGGACTCTTTACTACACACTTGTTAGACCGAAGTTGGAATACGGATCGATTATTTAGAACCCTAAAGCTGAATATCTCTCTGTAATGATAGATAAATGTCAAAAACGATTTCTTAAGTTCCTCAACTTCAAAACTAGGGGCGATTTTATCCCTCCAGGGTATGATTATCAGCTGCTCTGCCAGAGATTTAATGAATGGTCCTTAGAAAATCGACGGAAAGTCGCAATGATCTGATTTCTATTTAAGATTCTAAATGGACAAATTGACAGTAACTATCTTTTATCTCAGATTCCAATTGCAGCATATCAGTGCAACGCTAGGGAGAAAATGCAATTTTATTTCCCTACTTCAACTTCGGCTGTAAACTCTCCAATCTTTAAACTATGTGGGGTCTTTAATGAACTGTACAAAGACAACGACGATACCCTTGATTTGTTCAACCAATCCTTGGAATCATTCATATCTGAGGTCTGTAACTTGATGACCGTAGCTAGTTAGGTTGCACTATATTAATCTTAAGTACAATGCACTTTATACAAATTTATAACAATTAGAGTAACACACGATCAGTCTAATATTTTATGATTAATTTAGTTTTCTGTATGTTCGCCACAAAGTTACTTAATTGTAATCCTGTAATTGGTCTTCGGACTGTTGGATTTATTTTGAAAAAAAAATAAAAAAAAATAAAAAAATAAAAAATGAGTATGTCCATCGCCGACGACTCCACTTTACTGGGTAAGGACCAAAGAACATTATAACTTTACTAGGCTGAGATAGGAATCACTATTTGGCGACGTACGATTATTAATGCCGACATTTGATGTGCCCGGACCATCAAGTGTACACAGTCATCTCCGGTGTTCAGTAAAATTAAGTATTGAGTAGTGAATTGAAGAAAATTGTTTGCTTATCATTCGCAACGTGTAGCAGTATCTTTTTGTTTTTACTTTATCCTGGCTCTTCCGTCAGCAAGGTGAATTCATTTGCACCAGTACTTTGTACTGGAAAACGCCAGCCTCGTGGCTCATCATTCTAGCTATTTGAATTCGTTACCAAAAATATGACAGTTTAATCATATGGCGTAACTTGAGATTGCGAAATAGCAATTTTATTTTGAGTAAAATGTTGTGCCATTTCGGCAAAACACTTTAACCTCTGCCTGTATAGCTTTAACAAGCAAATGTTTCTTATGGACGTAAAATTCAATTTTGAGGTCCATAACGTTTATTTTCGGATTAGTTTTCAGGTAACTAACTGAACTTCCTTTTTCTATGGAAATAAAGTTTAAATCCATGAAAGACTCCTTTCTCTCATCTTCTTCCTTCTTATTATATTTATTTCCCGACTAATGCCTGTCACCAAGTCACCGGGCGCGTACTTAAATATGATGGTTTTCTGCTGAATATGGCAACATAACTATATAGTAAGTCATAGAAATAAACCAGGGATGTCTACAAGAAAATATCTGTAGGGATTGACCAAATATTTTCCTAGTTTATCGTAGTTTACAACCCGTCTAACAAAAACATCTTCCGAGAAAACGAAATTGATTGAAGAAGACCTAGATCATAGTTCGGAATCTCTAAGTGAGAAACCAATTTGAAGTCACCATAACGAAGAAGGTGGAAGGGACTTAAGTAGACCTACGTGCCTGGGAATCAAATCAAACAATGAACACACTCGATCAAATCAAACAGTGAACACACCACGAGTTTCATTATCCGGAGCTGGGAAGGAAAAGTAGGAAAATTAGTTGTAAAACTAATAGAATAAAACAACCAATTCAATAGGCACTCTAAAGTGGCCATATTCTGATATCAGCACACCAAATGAAGTCAAAAAACAGAAGATGGTGCGGCTATTAGATCTCAAATACTCTTATAGCCAGGACCTTCAAAGGAACCTGAAGAAGACCATGATCCCCAGAGAGTCACCTACAACCAGAATCAATGGTGACCAGGAGAAGTCATCGCATGTCCAGAACTTGCAGTGAAGCTGATCCTTCTTGGTAAACTGTCAGCTTTGATTCCCGGTGTAATTGTGAAACCGAAGGTAGCGTCTAAGAGAATGGCAGTCTAAAATTAGTTCTTGAAGATGAGAGGATGTGAGGTTATCGACATCAAGACAGATAAGCTGGCTATCCAACTTAGAATACCTGCGGTAATGTTTCAGTTTGTATTTTTGACCTCATGAAACTTCACCAAACATCTTTACATAATTGCGGTGATATGCGAGTTGGAAGGTAACAAGTCAATCGAGTGGAGACCGCACTATGAATGAAAGAGGATCGATGTGAAGGTCCTCCAAAAAACCAAAAACATACGTTATTACATAATCACATTATTATATCACTAAATATCAAATCAAAACCATATCTCGTACAAATTCAATCTGAAGCATCCATAAAATTTCGTCCTACAATGACATCTACATTTTGCGTATCGGCCAGCACAACTTTAAAAATTACTCTTTGTTGGTTTCGATCCCTGAAAACTGAAAATTTCATCGACAATTCCGGGTGAATCTACAACTCCAGCACCAAGAGCTCCTGTAACTGACATCATTATTTGCATCGAAGAACCCTCACGTGATACTTCTGTCGCTTTGATAATTCTCACCGAAGCGCCCATATCGATTTACATTTCCTACTTGGACTTCTTTTAAAATATTCTCCTCAAGATTTCGCATCGTGCATTTCACGTACAGTTTGTACATTTTATTTCCTTACCTAATTTTGTTCTCGGCAACGAGATGCATTCATTCACAAACAACATTTAATTTTTTTCAATTATTTGATGTAACATCTCCGCTAATTCTACTTCCTTATTCATCCTTTTCCCAACTTGCTGTTCCTTATATTTTTGCTGCGCTACCCGACCACGTACATCTCGAGCATAGGACTCAGCTGATTTCCCTCCTCGCTTTTTACCTATCATCTCTCGCCTTCCACCGTCTATTTTTTGAAACCGTAGCAGCTCCTGCAACATGTCATCAGTGTTCTCAAAATGCTGGCTGGGATGAAACTTGTAGTTTCTGGAGACCAGAGACCCATTGCCACTTCATCTCGAATTTCCGTCGTCGAAAATCCCAATCCTTCACACAGCCAGATATTATTTAGAAAGTAATCCTGGATACTTCCCTTCCAACCCTGAGTTTATGCCATCATCAGCTTCAGCTTTTTACTTGTACTATTTCGATGAGTAAAGGTTGACCGGAGGGTGAACGACAACTTTGCACTTAGCAACTTTGCACGTGCCCAACTGTGCACGTCCATCTGTGCACATCCAAGTCCACAGGAGCCCATCTCCTTTATATATGCGTATAATAACTTTTCAATAGTTACAATAATTTTTAAAATTCAAAATATATTTATAGCTCCTTCAAGAATAGTTCCACGGATTCCAGATTTTTTTTTTCTTTTTTATACCATTAAGCCATTTCCCTTTCGGCGAGCCTGTAGGGG
This sequence comes from Andricus quercusramuli, assembly GCA_932178445.1. Lineage (NCBI taxonomy): Eukaryota > Metazoa > Arthropoda > Insecta > Hymenoptera > Cynipidae > Andricus > Andricus quercusramuli. Next base: position 1,907 of record CAKNXH010066920.1, on the reverse strand, counting down.
TAGGCGTGACACTACCCGATTCGGGTAGTGTTTCTAGGTGGATAGTTTCTTGTAGTAAATAACTACAAGTGTGGGCTCACCACACCCACAACCGCCAACAGCAACGCAGTAGTATTATTCCCGAACGGTCACCCATCCAAGTACTAACCGCGCCCAACACTGCTCAACTTCAGTGATCTAACGGGAACTGGTGTTTCCAGCGTGGTATGGCCGTTGGCCATACTTAACTTGCATAAAAACAACTGAAACCTTAATAGTTCTCAATGTAGTTGTATTATAGACCTCATGAAATTGGAATGTTGTAGTTTTTTGGCCTTTGGTCTTGCGAATTTATAAGTGGTGGTGTAAATAAAGAAAGTTTTTATTTATTTAAATGTCAATGCATTTCGCCAGCGATATCGTTGCCTCATCAGGACTATAATAAGTATGGACAAAAAAAGATGACAGATATTTTTTGACGTTCTTAACACTAACAAATTGTACATTAAAAGGAATTATAAATGTAACTTACCATAATGACATTTTTAGATTTTTTTTTACAAAATTAGTTGGTTGTTTTTGGAAAAAAAAACAATGAATTTTTGTATAAACCCATGATAAATCGTTCATCGAAATTTTTGTATAAACCCATGATAAATCGTTCGTCGAAAAAAACTTAGATGTTTTAGATAGAAAAATATTTTTCCATGATTGAAGTTCTATATATTAGTAATGGTAAGTTGTATTTTATAAACCCATGGATAGGTTTATTGTTTAGAAGCTTAGATAATCTGAACCTATATAATGATTAAATAAAAGTATAGTTTATTTTAGATCTGAGTAATATTTGAATAAATAGGAATATGAGTGAAAATACTTACAAAAAAGTACTCTTCTATCATTAAAAATCCATAATTTAAAATTTTATGCCAAATTGAGTTCCCAAATTTAAATTTAATTTAGCAAGACTAGAGTATTGTTTTTCAAGGAAAGACTGGTATATTAAATGAGAAATATTGTTAGGTGACATTTTTGAAAAGTTAGATAATTGAAATTTGTTTATATTTTTAAATTATATAAAGGTTTCTTTGCAAACCACATGTTTGCGTTCTGCTCTAAACGAATTTAGGTTAGGAACTGAAGTAGTTGAAAAGTTTCATGGATTTTCAGTGTCGGATCTAAAATTAACAGTACCCTTATTTTTCACAATGTTAATCATTTCTAAAATATTTCTGTTATGAAAATTGCTTTCTAAATCTAGAATTTTTACATTTTCGGAGTTGTCATCAAATTTATGATTAAAATTAGTAGCATGTTTACATAAACCTGTGTTAGTTTTTTTTATATTTTTCAGTGGTTCGATGTTCCGAGATTCTAGTCTTAAGGGCACGTTTAGTCTGCCCAATATAAGTCATCTGACAATCTTTACAATTGATTTTATAAATAAGATTAGTTTTTTCAAATTTAGGTATTGTGTCTTTAATAGATGGTAAAAGGGTATCAAATAATTTATTTTTAATTGTAAAGATAAGAGATATGTTTAATTTTTTACATATTCTTATCATTGGTATATAAAGGTCTTTTTGATAAGGCAATGTAATTAATTTCGAGTAGTCAATGATTTTTTCATTATTTTCTGTATTAGTTAAAGGGTTTTTTAGATTTTCAAGGTGTTGAAGTCTTTTTTTAATATGATTTATGATAAAGTGATGTGGATAATTGTTATTAATCAAGATTTCATAGATGATGCCAGTATTTTTAGCATGAAAATGAGGTTTTGAAAGTTTTATTGCTCTATCACAAAGAGAGAAAATAATTCCTTTCTTGTGATTAATATGATGATTTGAAAGATAATTTAAAGTTCTTCCGGAATACACTTTTTGCTTTTTGGTACCAATCTGTTTCAATATAACCTTTTTCAAAAATAA
>CAKNXH010066919.1:576-25647 GCA_932178445.1 Andricus quercusramuli | reverse complement strand
TGAGAATTTTAGCTATTGTCAGTAATTTCAATGAAAATTCTAGTATATGTTCTCTTAGGTGTTGTAAGAAAAGCCTTCAAATAATGTTTGAAAAATTCAATTAAGAAATATTCAACTATTCAAATATTCAAATATTCAAATATTCAAATATTCTAAATAATTAATTATTCTATTAAAACTTTGAATAATTTTTCAAAAAGCTATATTAAGTTTCTTGTTGAAAATTTATCTTCGGGATAAAATGACAAATGTTTTTTTAAACAGTTGACTTTTGAGCTTATGAAACTTAAAGCTTTTACTAAAAGAACAGATTCCCCTATTATTCCTTTTTTTGTGTAAAAAATTCCCTATTTGACCTATTTCGAGAGCATTTTGGGCTGTGATATGTGATATTCTCTATTTTTGCCTCATTGAATTTTTAATCACAGATGGCAATGGCGGAAACTACTTTAGGCTGCCATCTGCTCAAATTGTTGCATTTGGCAAGCTATGATGATTATTATTTAACAAAATTATTGAGCACACTCTCACCTACATTTCAATTAGTTTTTTTTTTTATTTTAGCCCAAAAAATGATCAACTTTAATACGCAGAGTGAATTTTCTGAAGCCAAACAATGGACATTGCTTCTATCAACCGTGTCGATCGAAGACACAAATCTGTCAAACGTTTACATTCATGAAGTTCCAGTTCTGCTAAAAAAAAAACAATTCAAGACAAAGTGATGAAAGGAATTGCGTCTGCATACGAGACTGAAGGTAATATCTTGCAGTTATCGGCAGGAAATGGTACCGAGCCTTGATTTCGAGTTTGAATCGGGGAATTTCCGTGAAGAATTATGTTCATTTTAGGACAGAGAATTTTAGTAAAGAATTATAATTTTACACTGGAGCAGGTGATTTTGGACTTGGAACAGGAAATTTTGCAAAATAATTTCAAATGTGATTCATGAAAATCAAATTTGAAAAGACAATACCGGTTCCAAGAAATAATTTGTCAGATTTGGAAAAGTCCATGTTCCAAATCGCAATTCGCTTGAATTTATACATTTTTTCTTTTTTGCAATCAAAAACTTACCAGAATTTGAAATTCAAGTATAATAGAAAGTCTTTATGAGCGAAAAAAAAACGATTTGTGAGGAATATAAAGAGCAATGTGAACTTATAAACGACCTTCTGCTCCAAGTCAGCATTCGTCATAATTTGAGACTATACTTCTTCCAAATTTTGGAAATAGCGATTCACTATATTTCTGAATATCAATGAAACATTTTGTAAATGAATCAGATTCTCTTTTGGACAAGAAATTAAGGAAGCGAATTTAATTACAAATGAAAGTATAAATAATAAATAATTAAAAATAACAAAAACCATGCTTGTTCCAAGTCAGAATTCGTCATATTCGGAAAATACCTTTTTCTAGAACTTGAAACTTTCCTCTTCTAAATTTTAGAAAATGTTATGAACAAGTATGATTCTGACTTTGAATAGGGAATTTTCGCAAAGAATTAATATTTGAATTGGAGCAGAATTTTTCACACGGAACAAGAATTTTAGAAAATAATTTTTATTCGAACGGCTTTTCTGTAATTTTAAGCATTCCTTTGGTAGGCACCCCGTAATCGCAAGTTTACACAATAACCAATATAAGCTGTTTTTTGTACTTCAAAACATTCCTGAATTATTCTAGTTAATAATATTAAAATTCTAAGTTGAAAAATATCTCGATGCGATTGCTTTTTCCTTGAGAAGATGTGACGTATGATGTATGGGGAATGATGTTGCTGAAAGCAACTGACAAATTAATTAGAATGTTTTCTTGATTCTCTCACTCATTTGCTCCTAACGTTTAACGAACTAATATTTAATATTTAAAAATGCCCTCAATACTCTGCAGAAACAAAAACCCCACCAGAGAGACTTTTCCACTATTTTTCTAAAGAATTTTGCTTTCATGATTTTCTTATCTTTTGATTTATATTACAACAATTTAAATTGTAGCAAATAAGAAGATCATTCTCATTATTCGACTCTTAAACAATATTGATACTGTACACATGCTGATCAACTAAACTGTTCGTTTAAAAAAAAAATTATTCAAGTACAGGGAATCGACTACATGAACATCTTTGACATCTCTTGATATGATATAGTCTTATGGCGACTGACAATGAATCGTTAACGTGAATTGAACATTTACTGAGAGTAAGAAAAATCAGAAAAAGGAATTGTAACATATATTCCTAGTTTTCGTTTAAAGTGTCATCTCATAAACAACTATTGACCGTTTCTTTATCTTCTTTAACCTACTGCCCCAACTTCATCACACTAAATTTATAAAAAAAAGGCACTACAAGCTTGTTGTTGCCTGCTGTGTAAATTGAATACTTTACATTGGAAAAAACTCGTTCTGCTTGAAATTAATTTTTTATATCTTTATTCTAGGTGCCCGTCCCATCTTCAGTCAGTTGGCCGTGCTATAGAATGAAGCGATCGAGTGGAGTCTTTTGCACAACCTTCTACTGCTTCTCCTGATGAAAATGTTGAGAATCGGGTTAAAGAAAACGACCTAGTAATTTACGTAGAACAAGTCGACCATAACAGCTATAAAAGTGGTAACATATTCGTTTTTACTTATTTCACACTCTTTCACCTATCCTCCTCTTTTTCCCTTTTTAAAAGAATTCCTCTTTCCCATTTGTTTTCAAGAAACTTCCCCGTTTCCCCATCTTTTCTTATTATATTCTGTATTCAGAAATCATTTGTTCTGGATTATTATTCTACTAATTATAATTAAAAAAATTAATTAATTTAGGAAGTTTTAATTTTAAAATTTCAAATTTGTGGATGAAGAAGAAATGCTGTTAATTGAGAGTGAAAATATTCCATTCTTTGTTCAGAATTCAGATTTTTTGGTTAAAAATTAAACTAATTGGTTGAAGTTTAAACTACTTCGTAAGACATTTTTTTACTCGCTGAAAATTGAATCATTTCGTTAAAAGTTCAATTTTTTTTTAATCCTGAAAATCTGTTTTTCTTTCTTTGCATTCAATTTTCTCAACTCAAAAAGCTATTTCTATCAATTCTACTTTTAAAATTTTCCTTGAGAATTAATCTTTTTTTTTTTTTTTTGAAAATGCAGCTACATGTTTGAAAATTGACCTATCTCGTTGAAATTTCATTTCATTGGTAGAAGATTGAACTTTTTTTTTTGAAGATTTTTTTTCCTAAAAATTAACTTTTCAAACCCAAAATTTAACTCTTCCATTTTTTGTTGAAAATAAGCAATTAAAAATCCATCGTTGACCAACATTTTTATATCTCAATTTTTCAAAATTCTGGAATGGATGTAGAACATTTAATAATTTGAACTAGAAGCGTTTGAAACTAATTTTAAAAGAACTTTTGAAGCAGGAGCTCTCAATAGTACAAAATCCCACAATTGAATGATTTTGGATTAAAATTTCGAAAACAGGACAGTTTCATAACGTTTAAAATTTAATACTTTCAGGTTAGAATTTTCAAAGTTGAATTCATCAGAATTCAAAGGAATTAAAATGGTATTATTTTTCGTCGAAAGCTTAGAAACTTCGATAGTTGAAATAAAATAATTTTCAATTTTAATTCAATTAATTATATAATATATATAATATATATATAATATATTATATAATAATAAATTAATTCAATTTCAATTTTAAAGGAATAAAATTTGAAACTGAAAATCAAATTTAATGTTTCAAATTCAAAGCTTTTAAAATCTTGTAATTTTAAATTGTTATCATGTACATGCAAAACTTGTAATTTCACATTAAAATTGATCACAGACAAATTTATTGTAAAATCAACAAAAAAATCATTCTTATTTTCATCGTTCAAAATGGAAACTTCTTTTGCTATAAGCGATTAAAATTCAATTATGTTGAAAAAAAAATCCAAAGTGAAGAGTAAAATTAAATAAGAGACTTTAAAACTGAACGAAAATTTTATTGTGAAAGAATAAAAAATAGACAAATTCAAACTTAACTTGAAACTGAAAACATGTCAAAGTCTTAATTATAGTTTTTGAATCGAATAATTAGAATTTCAATTACAAAATTGTGATTTATAACGGGAAAAATTATTAAGTCATTGTGCAACAATGAATTCGGAACTCTAAAATTATGGTAATCATACAAAATTGGAACAGATAATTGAATTTTAGCGACCTAATTGTTAGCTTTTAAATTTCAAAGCCTGTAATTTTAAACAGTTCAATTAGATTTATAATTCATTCTTAAAATTTGCGAGTCAAATATTTTTTTTAATTACAGACTATTTATTCTATCATAAGTTCAAATATAACTCGGACAATTTTCGGATCATTATAGAGGTTGCGGGCTCGAATCTCGCTTCATGTACTTTTTTTTATTTCCGTTTTGGTTTAATTTGGAAAAATTTTTTATATTTAAATTCCTTCTAATTTTTTAATGGGAAAATAAACTGAAGAGCTCGCTTTTTCGAATGATTGTCTTCTTATGTGGATTCACATTTCAAATTACGCACTGTTACATAAAATTCTGTAACCATAGACGATTCCTTAAAATTATTTATTTAAATAACAGAAATTTTACATTTGATTGAAAATATCATATTTAATTCATATTTTCATCCAGAATATATATAAATTCCAAACAAAATTATAAAATTATAAATATTCATGAAAAATTATGAAATTATAGACATTTATCAAAAATAAATTGAACTATTAAACTTCTCATTCAGTATTCATATTTTTTTGGTTAACACTCCAACTACTTTGTTGAGAATTCATTTTATTGATTGAGGATGGAACTATTTTGTGGGAAATTCCTTACTTTTTGATCGAAAAGTAATTTTTCTTATCTGAAAATTGAATTATTACATTTTTCGCTTAAATTTAACGAAACGGCTTGACATTTATGTATTCTTTCGTAAATTTGCCTTTTTTGTAGGAATAATACAAGGTGTCTACTCGAATTCACGGAAACAAATTGTAAATGTTCAAAAAAAATTACACTTGATGTAATTTTCAATCATTGTAAACTAGCTGAAACACCTAGAGAGGCAAACGTTATGTGATAGATAAAAAAAAAATTTGGTATCAAAAATATTGTTGCAGTACACGATGAAATTCCTTAGTTCCGTCAATAAAAATTCCAAATGTTTATTAAAAATGACATCTTATGTCAATTTTAGAAGTCGTGAAATAGTCTGAAAAGCTAAAGTTGCCAAGTCGCCACGGTGACTTTACTCCAGTCGCAATTACCCTCCTGGCTGTTACCCACTTTCCGCATTATCTTTAATGTTACTTACTCCCTGTTTTTTCTGTAACTGAAGAATTTTTTCTCGTTAAAAATTGATCTCTTTCATGGAAAATCCATCTTTTTGGTTTGAATATTTAACTCTGTGAATGAAAAATTGAACTGTTCAGTTAAAAATACAACTTTCTTTTTTAAATTCCTCTTTGGGTTGAAATATCAATTGATTTCTTGAACAGTCAAATTTTGAGCTTGAAAAACTCAACTCTTGTTAGAAGAAAAGCTTTTTCAATATTCTTGTTTTTTGTAAAAGAAAGCACCCAACTTTCTCTGTTTTCTTATTTTTTCCTAATTGAATTTTTAATTATTACAGATGGCAATAGCGGCAATAATTTTAGACTGCGATCTGCTCGAGATGATGGATTTTTCGAAGTATGATGATCATTGATCAACCAAATCATTAAGCTTTCTGCTGCCTAGATTTCAAGTAAATCTTTCATTTCAGCCTCAAGAAAGGATCAGCTTTGAATTATGTCTACATACGAGACTGGAGGTACGATCTTGCAGTCATCGACGAGAAATGGTGCCGAGCCCGGAATGTGTATGAAATTCTAGTTGGCGAGATTGAAAATGAAACTGTCAAGCCGGATAACATCGCAGATTACTCCACCGATAAACAGGAAATAGAATGTCGATAATCAAGCAGCGTATATTGAGACCCATGATGGAGGAAATCAAGGATTCTTACAGTAATTTTCTCTCACTTCAAAACTGTTCTATTTCAGGTCTTAATTCATTTTTAAGCGTGCCTTTTCAATTGAAAGAATTTCAAAATGCTCTTTTGTAGACTTAAACGATTAAAAACTAAAAGCGGATAAAATTAAAAGTTTTTTATATAAAAAGTGTGAATTAGATTAGTCAAAGAATTTTAAAATTGAACTGGAGTTCAAGTATGAAAAATGTAAGAACAATTCATTTTACTATGCAATTTCGAAATTGTTCAAAATAAACAGTTTAGAGATTTTAACGTTATATATTGACATTTTTTAATTCAACATTCTATTTGAAAAATAAAATTTTTTTAATAATAAGCAGTACTGATTGAAAGTTTCCAGCAGATTGATTGCAAGTGTACAATAAATATTTGTTAATATTGATAGAATAATTTTTAAAAGTATTCAAATTTGAGTGCTTCCATTCGCAGTTCAGTTTTGATTACTCCATACGAAAATTCTAAGCGGAACCGGAAATGGACGAGAATTTCTTACCTCGATTGAAACTGCGACACTGTAGAAAATGCATATCTTTCGATTGAAAATTCGTGTTTCTTGGTTGAAAATGCAACTGTTAATGGAGCGGAAAAATAAATTTTTTGAAAAAGTAGAAGTGTAGAAAATGAGAAAATTAAACTTTTCACTACTGGATTCGTTTTGCCAAATGTTTACTTTCTGTAATAAGAACGAAATATTAAAAAAAGTCTCCCTGATTTAATTAAGTTATACAACTTACATCGTTCTAACTCGGCCAAATATCATTGTAATGCGTCCGTATTTGAAGAACATATTCAATGTACTCTAGTGAAGCATGGGTAATCATGAAAAAGTTAACAATCGCTTATTGTTTAATCATTTTCAGTTGCAAAATGAGGTCAATCGATAATTGTGTTTTCATGGGCTCGTCGGTGAAAAGTATCTACGCGGGCAGACGTCGAGTACTTTTTCTAAATCTGAATATCTCAGTAAATTTTCAGAAAATCGATATCAGATTTCCCAAAAAACTTTATTTAACATTGCTGAACAAATCACTCACTGAAAGTTTTTCGAAAGTCGAAGTTACCTGGATACTTTTTACCGGCGAAACCAATAGAACACAATTATCGGTTGATCCGATTTTTCAATTGAATATTATTGAACAATAAGCGTTTGTTAAGTTTTCTATGATTTTCTAGGTATCGCTAAGATATTTTGAATATGTCCTGCGAATTTGAACTCATTTCAATGTTATTTGGCCAAGTTGGAATGATTTAAGTTTTAAAACTTCATTAAATCAGGAAGAAAGTTTTTTTCAATATTTCGCTTTTATTATTAGAGAGAAACGATCGGGAAGAAAATTCTAACAATAAAAAGTTTCAATTCCTTATTCTTTACTATTCTACATTTTGAGAAAATTGATTTTTCAATTTTGAAAATTTTCTTTTTTTTTAAACGATCGGACCATAATTTTACGCGTTTCCGAACGTTGGACTGTTTATTGCATCCGACGGCTCAATTGTTAAAGTTAAATATTTCGTTCACAAATTCGAACAGTTTATTGAAGATTGATCTTTGCATTATGAAAATTTGAGAATAAAGTTTCATTACATTCATGGTTCCAAAAACGTCTGTTTTGATATCAAATTCTACTATTTGGTTGCAGGTTTGATCAGTTCACTAAAATTAAATTATTATTATTATTATTATTATACCATTAAGCCATTTCCCTTTCGGGGTAGGCGTGACTTGCTCGGTTGGGGAATAGTAAACAGGTGAATAGGTATAGAGTAGGTTGGTATATGGGCATAAGGTATATAGGAGTTTTATAGGTGTTAGGGATAGGTGTTTTAGATCGATCTGGAATTCTCGTGTCATTTATTTAGATGACACGTTCATTCCGCAACACTGCTCCGACCCAGGTTGCTGATCAATCTCTCTAGCGATCACCCCAAGTGAGGAACCTCACAAAATTGTTATGTATGGTTCCCCACTTGGGCCCATTAGTATCCAAAGTCTCTGTTTCAGGCGCCATTCACACTATTGTCACTCTGTTTACAAACTATTTGTCGCCACACATTTCTGTCCTGGCATACTACTCTAGCTTCCTTCACGTCCATGCATTTCTTCACGCAAGCTCTTCTGTTCCTATGGCTTCTTACGTCTCTTCGGATTAATGTCTCATTCACAGATTCTGACCATTCTTTCGGCGGTCTACCTCTGGGCATTCTGCCATTTGCTTTACCTTTATATACTTGCTTCGTCAGTCGTTCATCTTTCATTCTTTCCAGATGTCCGAACCATCTTAACTGATTTCTTTCCCATATTTCAACTAGTGTCTCTTGTGTACCACATTCTTTGAGGATTGTCTCATTTCTGACTTTGTCCATCAGTGTTTTCCCGCATATTATGCGGAGAGGTTTCATGCCGATCGCGTTGATTTTGCTCCTGTCCTTTTCTTGACAGGTCCATGTCTCGCTACCGTATAGTACAGTTGGTACGAAGATAGAGTTATGTATGGCCATTTTAGCTTTTTTTGATATGTTTTTATTTCTGAGGATGGATCCTGCTCTACCGATAACCTGCTTACCCTTATTTATGCGCCTATCTAACTCCCCATCTATTTTTCCGTCGCTAGTGAATAGGCTACCCAGATATACGTACTTGTCAACTTGTTCTAATCCCTCACCATTTAGGACAATGTTGCACATTGTTTTCTCGCTTTTTCCCTCAAACACCATGATTTTCGTTTTATTCACGTTAATTTTGAGGCCCATGTTCTCCATGCTTGTATTTAGTTTATTCAACATTCTTTGCAAGTCCTCGATTGATTCTGCCATAAGAATCTTGTCATCTGCGAAAGCTAACCCACGTACCTTGACGGTTTCGAGATTTACACCTTCTTCGTCGAAGAGGGCAGTTCTTAGACATTTATCCATGAATATGATAAATAGCCACGAGGACATAACGCATCCTTGCTTCACCCCTTGCATAATATCGAACCAGTCGCTCAGTTTCCCATTTACCCTTACACTCGCTTTACTGCCTGTATAAATTAATAACGTTTTATTCGACAATTATTTTCTTTTTCGGTTGAATATTCACCTTCTTAGTCAAAAGTTGAAGTACATTATTAAAAAATAATTTTTTTGGTTAAAGATTTAAATATTTGTTTGAACATTGGTTTTGTTTTTGTTGAAAATTCGTTTTTTGAATGAATAGTAGTTTTCTCAATTGAATATTCAACTATTCCATTTTTGGCTGGAGATAAATCGTTTTTAGTTGAAACTGTAATCATTGCATTTTTTGTTAGCAATTCGCCGATTTTGGTTAGAAATTAAACTATTTGGTTTAAAATTGAACTACTTTATTATACATTTGTTTTACTGGTTGAGGATTCAATTATTTGCTTAAAAATTCGTTTCTTGCCTGTTCGAAAATCAATTTTTTTAACTGCAAATTCAACTATTCCATTTTTGAATGCGAATTGGTCGTTTTCAATTAAAAAATGTACTATTACATTGTTCTTTGGAAATTCATCTTTCCTGGTTGAAAATTCAACTACTTGGTTGAAGATTGAGCCAGTTTGTTGAAATGTCAATTATAGTCTTCGACTCAAAACTCAGCAGTTTTTCCTTTTTCTTGAAAATTCATCGTTTTTATTTGAGAACTCTACTATTTTTTTTAAACTGAACTTTTTTCTTGAAAATTAAACTCTGTTTTTTAGAAATTTTGTCTTTTTGGTATATATGTTCAACTATTAATTTAAACATTAAGTCTTCCGTTTGTAGTTATACACTAATTTTATTGAAAAGGATTTATTCTCTTATTCATGTGAAACATGACCCTTTTTCCGTGTTTTGCTAGCATTTTATGGAAAAATTAATCAAAAGGTCATCTAATGCCATTTTTCTTTTCAGGCTCATTATCCATTTGTACGATCCATCAGGCAGCAAAATCTGACTCTCAGACCAGACGATCCCGCGAAAGCCAAGAATGCTTCCGTCTGCTGATGCCCATTTTGGGTTCCAATCGCACCAGGTCGCCGTATCCTATGCAAATCACTCAAGCAGTCTCTGGCTCCAGATGCTATCTCGCACACAGAAAAACAATGAACAAATACAAGCAAATAAAGGATGTGAGCCTAATGCAATCTGTGCAATTCAACTAAGTAGTTGAATTTTCAACCCAAAAAGATAAACTGAAGAGATGCAGTTCAGGCAAATGGGGTTTTTACACAAAAATTTATCCTAATATCCAATAAGGGACCGTACTTAAATTACGTAACAATTTAGTGAGGGGGGCGGGGTTGAGACATTTCATTACGATTTGTTACATTAGGAGGGAGGGGATCCTTCACTCATGTACGTTATTTTTACAAATTCGCAAAAACTTTCTCCTGAAATTTATTTTTTTAGTTAACAATATTATTTTTTGGTTAAAAATGTAACGATTTTCGTAGAAAGACTTCTTTTTTTTTGCAAATTCCACTGTTTTGTTGAAAATTCATCTTTTTGGATTGAAAATTCAGCTCTCTACATGTAACATTAACCTTCTGTTTAAAATTCGTATTTTGTTGCTGATAAGTCAACTGAAATCTTCTTTGGATGAAAAATATTTCTTCTGAGAATTTGCCGTCTTAATTTGAAAATGCATTTTTTTCCAGTGGGAATAGTGTATCTTTCTTGAACAAAAATGCAACTGTTTTGTTAAAAATTCTATCATTTTCTACAAAATTTACAATTTTCTAAAAATTTGTATTTCTCTGTCGAAAAGTCTATTGAAATTCTTTTGGATTAAGAATTAACTCTTTTTTTGGATATTTGTCTTTTTGATTTCAAAATTCATCCGATTTTGTAGAATTTTCATTTTTCCTGGACAAAGATGCAACTGTTTGGTTGACAATTTAACAATCTTGTTAAAAAGTCATAATTTAGTTGAAAATGCGACTATTCAGCAGAAAATTAACTTATAGTTTATTATTCTTATTTTGGTGTTGGAAAATGAACTGTAATTTTCCTGGATGAAATTTCACTATTTTTTATTTAATTGTTTTTTTTTCAAACGAAAAATTCATTTGTTTTAAGACTCTTTGCTTAAATTTTATATTATGGTGTTACAAGATGAACTGAAAGCTTTTCTAGATGAAAGTTCAACTTAAAAAAAAAAATTTCCTGTTTTTTATTAAAAATTCATCTGTTTTAGTACAAATTTCATCTTTCTTGGATGGAAATTCAACTATTCAGTAGAGGATTCAACTATTTCGTTAAAATTTCCTCCCTTTCGGTTGAAAAAATTAGTTTTTTTTTTTATTAAAAATTCAATTTTTTATATGTAGAAACTTATTTTTGGTTGAAAAATTCATATTTTGATCTTGAAAAGTCAACTGGAATCTCTTCAGGATGAAAATCCAACTATTTTTTTGAAATTTGTTTTCCTTTTGAGTAGAAATTCAGGTGTTTTAAGAGAAATTTCATATTTTTTTGATAAAAATGCAACTATTGTGTAGGAAATTCAACAAATTTTCTCAAAAAGCCATCCTTTTTGTGTAAACATTCGTCTTTTGGGATTAAAAATTTAATTTTTGTTGAGAAACTCATTTCTTATTTAAAATTCATATTTTGATCGTGAAAAGTCAACTCAAATGTTTTTTAACAGAAAATTCAACTTTTTTTTTAATTCATCTCACTGATGCATAATTTCGTCCGCTCTGGTAGAAATTTTTTTTTATGAAAATGTATTTTTTTGGTCAAAAATTATTTTTCTTTGCTTGAGTATCCAACTATTTAGTTTGAAAGATTCAGTTGAATAAATTTGTTAAGAAATCACTTTTTTTTAAGAGTTGTATTTTGAGTTGAGAATTCATCTCTTTGGTAGAAAGTTGGACTATTTTGTTGAAAATCAATGTTTTTGAATTGAAATGTCAACAACTTGAGTAAAAATCAAACTATATTGTCAAATATTCATCTTTTTGATTTAAGGCTTATATATTTCGTTAAAAATTTAACTGTTAAGTGGAAAGTATTTTTTTGGTTTTAAATTAATTTTTAACTGAAAATGTGAATTTTCCATTTTTTCAGATTGATCTTTTTAAGTTGAAGACTCTCCTTTTTCGCAAAGGGAAGTTTTTTCTTGGTTAAAAATCACACAATTTGTTGCGTAAAAATGCATCAGTTTTGTGGAAAAATAATTGTTTTGCTGATGACATATTTTTCTTAATTCCATTTTGGTAGAGAAAATTCGTCTTTTGGCTTGAGGGTTCAACAATTTAGGTAAAATTTGCTTTCTTTGGTGAAAAGTCTTCATTTTTCGAAAATTCGTCTTTTTCATTTTAAATAACTTTTTTTTTTTGTATGAATTTTATCTTTTTTGATTGAAATATAAATTATGACATTTCTTGTTGGGTTATGTTAAAAGTATTCCAAGATTAAACTGCTGGTATTTAAATATTAATGATTAAGGAAAATTAAAAATTGAACAAGGAAAAATAAGCGAATTTTAACAATGTCGTTCTCGGACATCCTGCCTAATTCTAAAAAAAAAAAAAAAAAAAATTGATTAGCATTTCGAACTCGAAAGTTCATTGCCTCACTACCCGATTCGGGTAGTGTTTCTATGTGGATAAATACTACCAGTGTGGGTCCACCACACCCGCGACGGGCCAACAACACGCAGTATTCCCCGAACGGTCACCCATCCAAGTACTAACCGCGCCCAACGCTGCTTAACTTCAGTGATCTTACGGGAACTGGTGTTTTCAGCGTGGTATTCCCGTTGGCAATTCTGCCTAATTCTACTAGCAATAACTAGTAAAACATTATTGGAAACCAAACATTACGTGTTGGAAGGATTTGATCAGCATCGCATTTCTATTATAGTAATAAAAAGATTGACAAATAAAAACTAGATAACTGACTCTTTATTTATTTATTTTTTTTTTTGATTGCCTAACCCTGATTGCACCTTGAAAGGTGCAACTTGATTTTGCATGATGATTTCCGCAGATTTCAATGCCTTTCGAAGATTTTTAAAACGATTCAAACGGTTTGGATACATTTTTCAGGATTTCGACGGATGGTGAAGATTATGAGTGATTTCGTAATATTTCAAGCTGCTGCAATAGGAATTTGATAAGATTTACGGAATTGGAATAGAATTTCAGAGATTTAAAGAAGTTTATATTTTTTACAAATTCAAGGACTAAGTTTTTCTTGATTGATAATAATAGAGCCATAAATCGAAGAAGGCGATTGTATCAACAACAAATCTACCAAACGCTTGTTTTTTCTCATAAAGAAATTTTAAAACTACGGAACATTGAAACGGATATTTACGGAATTAAAGTTTTGAAGCCTAACAGCGTTTGTTTCAAGACCTGAAGAATTCAAATTAGAATGGCGGATTCAAAACTACAATTTCAAATAAAAATTTTAAAAATTTTGAAGGTGATTGAAGTTATTAACAGGCTTTATCATACAAAGTTATTGAAAAAAATTTTATTAATAAAAATAAGATGCCCGTGAAAAAAATAAATCTACTCTCATTTTCACTCGTCTAACTTCAACAATCCAAAATATTGTAACATTGTGAAGTTCAATCAGTCTAAAATCTTTGAAAATTATATGATTCCTACACGAAGGAATAGTAAGGAGTAGTATCCCTGTAAGTGGGGAGTGGGACGAGCGACGTCCAATAATTCGTTAATGCTAGCTACGAATGAAAACTCGTATGCTCCCCCGTTCACATGCGCACTGGCGGTTGCCATGCCAACGATGTCAACACGCGTTTAAAGTTTCGAACTTTTTGTATTGAACGAACATAAACAAACGAACATAACCTACATGTGCATCGAGATGTCAAAAGGTAACATATTGAGTGGGTATAACATGTGACTGCAAAAACAGCTCTGCGCATGTGCACTGGGGAGCATTCGAGTTTTCATTCGTAGCTAGCATTAACGAATTATTGGACGTCACCTCTGCTCACCGAACACATAGGGTGATACCACTCCTTACTATTCCTTCGTGGATTCCTAATACTAAGCTTGAAAAATAATGATTTCAAGATGAATCCAACAGTTAGAAAGTAAACAATTTCATACTTGGGTTAAAACTAAAGTATTCCTAAATGAGGATCTCGAACCTAAGTCTATAAAAAATTGTAATTTTCAAATTGTGCATCACGCTTTTCAAAATCATCATTTTGATTTAAAGTTAGAAAGTAATAACTCGAAAATCATTTATGAAGGATTTCCGTGCAAGTGAAATAACTTCATGTTACGTCAAGTAAAAGATGATGTCAAAACTGACGTATGCCATAACAGAATGTCAAATTGACAGGACAGAAAAAGCCTCCACACAAAAAATTAGCAAAAAACAAACGAAAACATGAGAGTTTCAATATTGGCGAGCGGAACGAACGAATTGGAAGATTCTATGAATTTTTGAAATGATAATGTTTAACCAATATTATCCAAGATCATGTGCCGATAGCGGACAGCAAATTACATCCCACAGGTCTGTGGTGATTATTATCAGCCGCAAGAATACAGTTTTTCAGTTTGCTAAAGATATTTTGAGATAAAGTGACATTCCAAGCTCAAAAGGGCCTGTTACCTGGTCGCTTCCCACCAACATAAAGCTACAGATGGTCCTCAGCCGAAACCATAACTCCATAAACCATCTTGATGAAATCTAAAATGAAAACTTGAAATAATGGAAATATATGAAATTCGTTCAAGAATTTCGTTCCGATTTCAAAAATTAGCATCCGTAAGATGGTATATTTGGAAAATTTTGAACTAATAAATCCACAGTCAAGATTGATGGCACTACGAACTAATGCCTCCTTTTTAATTTGAACTGAATATTTTACAAATTAGCCCATTTGTATTTTTGAGTTTCTTAGCATTGAATAACTGAGTATACAATTTCATAAAAATATAGACAATTGCAAAATTTATTATTACAAAAATATTTAACCTAAAGCTCTTGAAATACGTTTTATAATTATAATTTTGTAATTAGAATCTCTTAATATTGAAACAGTGCAAACTAAAATTTGAAAATTTGGACAACATAAGTAGAAAGGAGTTGTGATTTTATCATTTCTGATTCTAACGTTTCAAAATGGAATAAATTAGTTTTAATTTTCTGAAATTGAAAAATACCGAAATTGAAACTAAAAATTAAATTGAACGGTTCAGTGTTTTAAAGCTTCTAAAAGTGTTGGATGTTGAATTGTCATTACTTGCACAACCGTTGAAATTAAATCACTCTAAATAAACGTGCAAAGTAAAAAAAATATTGAAAGAAAAACTTCAAAAATCAAACAAAGTCTACTAATGAACATCAAAAATTGAACAAATCTAAACTTTATTTGAAACTGAAAAAATTGGAGTCACCAAGAATTATGATATCAAAACCTTTGTGTACAAAAATACTTTGAAATGCTGATTATTCTGAGTGAATTTAAATCCTTCAAGAATAGAAATTGTTCAAATTCCTAATTACAATTTTCAAAATGTCACAATTTTTATTCCAAAATTGAAACTTCTGAAAGGAAAAAATGTGAAATTTAGAGTTCAACATGAAAATTTAGAAGTCTAAGATTCTGCTTATTCAAAATCAGGGAATTTATTCAATTCAGGATGTATCAATTTGAGATGGTTTCATTTTTTCTTAGTCTCATTTCCAACAATACATTTGTTAACCTTCGAATTTCGAATCGTGTGATTTCGAACAAGTTATTTAAAATTAATATTCGTTCTTGAAATTTCCAAATGAAATATTTTGCCATTTCAAATGATTCATTTTCCTGACATGTTCAAATGTGAATCGAAAATATTTGAGATATTATGACGAAAATAAAAAAGAAAGGAACATCCAAAATTGATTTTTTTTCAATTGAACTTGAATTTTTGAATGTTCAGTGTTTTGGAACATTATCAAATGAGAAGTAATTTAATTTTTTATGCCTGGTCCTAAAATTTTCTTATCTTCAAAGTTTAAAGTCGATTAATTAAATAATAGTAATTATTATTTCTCTGATATCTTCAATCACTTTCCTTCATTTCATCTAATTTTTAATTGTTTTGGATAACTTATTAAAACATGTAATATGTGTCTAGGTTCACTGAAATTCGGTGAGCGCAGAACACATATTTCCAATGTGCTTAGAAATTTCGTATCCTTCAAGCTAGTATTTAGTAATGTATATTTTGTTATACCTACATTTTTTTTTATCATGACCAATTGGTTAATTGGAATTTATTAAGAACTGCAGTCGCTTTATCAAGGAAATGGTTAGTTTGATTACAATTTTATTTAAACAGTTTAAATATTATTAAAAACCCATTTTCTATTTTGATTAGCTGAACAATTTTACAACTGGATTCACTCTATTGAGATGGTTCTTCCAGGCAGTTTTCCTTTTCAGAATCAGATCTCTAGGAAACAAGTTTTTTTATGAATTGAAATGATATTACCAAACATCTCTCATGAAAAAAACTTTGTTTTTTGTGTGAAAAATTTGAAACTTACGAAATATTATTATTCCAAAAATAGTTTTCAGAATTGAATTTTTTCCTGTTGTCTCTTCTTACCTATTTTTAAAAAATGATACCATTTTCTATGAATCCTGTTTTATTCTGTTAGAAATAACATTTCCTACAATTATACTGTTTCTAATTTTGAGAAAAATATATAATCTCCGAATGTGACTACTTTTTCAACAACAACAAAATTTAATTGTTCCAAAGATTTAAATCATAGAAGAATTTACTATCGAAATTAGAAACAGTAGCAATGCAAAAAATGATTTTCCTAAATAAACAAGCCACTATTTATTCCAGTTGAACCATTTTGCGGAAAGTGAAGAGAAGCGATCACTGATATTGTGAGTTTCTAATTTTTTCATTCAAAATCATGTTCTCTAATTTGAAATGACGTCATCCGTAACATCATTTTTCTAATTTTTGACACGACAAATAAATTGAATCTTTAAAATGAGGCGTTTTCATAATTTTGTTATTCTCAATTTTAAAAATGTTGGGATACGACTTTCATATTAAATTAATAATACACTTGAATATAAAAACTTTCCAAAATCAAATATTTGAATTTAAGTATTCGAGGTTGCAAAACGTATACACTAATCGCTGTATCAAATTTTGAAATTATTAGTAGAAAATTATCAAGGAAGAATAAGCTGAAAATATAGATTATTCATCAATCATAATTCAGAACACTTTTCAATAATTAATTTCTAAAATGAAGTGTGGCTAATTTATGTGACAAAATGTCACCTACAAATAGAGTGATTGATTTCGGAACTTTCTCCCGAATTTCTTGTAAATTTTATTTGTTATCAAAAAATGTTCTCCAATCAATTGATTCATCATTAATTAATTCTTCAGTATTATTTCTTTTTTCACTCTCTAAATCTGAATTAGTGAAATCACGAATTGATAGTAAAATTCCACTAATTCAATTAGAGAGAAGTCGGTCACTGCCGATTAGTAGAAGACTACTAATTTGATTAGTGGAAATTGTCCACTAGTGAAATTAGTAAAATTCCACTGAGCATTTACTAGTCCGTGCCGTTGCAGTATTTACTAATTAAATAGAGGAAAGTCACTAATTGAATAGTTAAAATGCACTAATTTTTAGTGAAAGAATTAATATATCTAAAATAAATATAAATTGACAAAAGATTCTTAAAAATAGTGAAATTCAAAAAATATGCACTATAATAAATTTATGTAAGTTTATTCACAGCAACAGGTTAAAATTGAATTTCATTCTCAGATTCGTGGTCATCAATTTTCTGTATTTTTTTAAGTCTTCTGGCAACTTCTTGCGCGCATTTAGCAGTCTATATTTAATGAACGCGGCCCTGTTTCTTCTATCGAAGTAGTGTTCCTACAAATACAATATTCATAAGAGGCAAAAAATCATAATAATATAAATTAACAGGGCTTCTACAAAATTTCAATTTCGAAATTCCCTGACTCTTTCCTGTCCAATTTTTCATTTTCCCTGACAGTTCTAAATGATTGATCTTCAAAAATAACAACATTTCTCAACGAAGAGTGTAATATTTCAAATTAAAAACAGTTGAATTCAACAGAAAATACGAATTTTCAAGAAACTAGTTGAATTCTCAAACAAAACAGACTAATTTTCAAACCAAAAGGAGGACTTTTCAATCAAAAATGGAATAGTTACATTTTCAGTTCCAATAATGATTTCTTAACTAAAGTAATGAATCTTTGACTAAGAAATATTGATTCCTCACCAAATAGTGAGATATTTGATCAAAAGATGAATTTTCTATCAAAAATACATGAGTTTTTAACAAAAAAAGATCAGTTTTTAACAAAAACAAAAATGAATTGGAAATAATTTCAATTGTTAACCAAAAATATAATTCTTCAATTTTCAATATAGAAGTAAATTTTCAATCAAACAGATGAACTTTTGACCAGGAATTTTGAATTTCTATCAAAAAACATAAGTTGTCGATAGAAACTGGAATAGTTCCATTTTTAGTCAAGATTTGCCTAATTTAAAAATCTCATATTTAACAAAATAGTTTAATTTTTGACTAAAACGATATATCTGCAACCAAAAAATTAATTTTCGACCAAATAGTGAAATTTTCAATCAAAAAGATGAATTTTCTGACAAAAAAGATAATTGTTCAACAAAATACATGAATTTTTAACTAAGAAAAAGAAAATTCAAATAAAAAGAGAATATTGAAATTTTCTACCAGAACAAAAACGAATTTTCACCAACATAATTCTATTTTCAGCCAAAGAAATGAATTTCTAACTTAAGATAGAATACCTTAATTTTTAGTGGAAAAATACATTTTCATCGTAATAGAATACATTTTTAACAAAATATTAAAATTTTTAACTACACATATGAATTTTCAATCAAGTTAAAACCAAAGTTTTAACCAAATAATTAAATTTTTCAATAAAAAACTAATCACTTTTAGACATGAAGATAAATTTTTAACCAAAAAGATTAATTATCTACTTCTTGGTGAATTAGTCATCAAGAAGATTAAGGGTTTTCCACAGAAAAAGATTTTTCAACCAGAAAGTTGAATTTTTAACTAAAGAAGATACGTTTTTAACCAAACGTGAAATAGTTAAATTTTCAGATAAAAAAAATAGATTTAATAGCAAAAAAAATTTTCAAATGAATAGTTAAATTTTGAACAAAAGAAACAGATTTTTCGACCGAAATGGAGAATCATTAACAAGAAAATTTTAATAAAGTAGTTCCATTTCCAATGAGGTAGTTTAATTTCCAACCAAAAAAGATGAATTCCTAACAAAAAGTGTAACAGTTGATATTTCATCCAGAAGAGATTCTGATTTTTTACTAAAAGCTGTTGAATTCAACTAAAAATGTTGAATTTTTTACAAAATAGTTGAACCCTCAACCAAAACAGATTAATTTCTAGCCAAAAATTTGTTATTTTTAACCAAAAAGATTACATGTTTACCAAAATTGATAAATTCTCAACTCAAAAAGACAAATATTCAACAAAACAGTTGAATTTTTGAACAAACGAATTATTCCCTGACCTGTAACGACCCTGAATGAAGTATCACCTCTTAGAAACTATAAAAATCAATGTAACTCACGCATCCAAATTCACTGGTTTTATCCTTCAAGGTGGGAAATTCCTGCACTATATTTTTAGCTAAAGTCCACTTTGATTCATCAGGAGGATAGCTAAAATTAAAAGAAAATGTTCTAAGCAAGAAGGAAAAGCAATAGCTTATACTATAAGATGTTGCACTTACTGTGAAATAATTAATTAGTCTTTTTGAATATTCTCCTAAAATTAATTTTTTAAAATAAACAATTATTCTGATTTTTTCTAGGAATCTTAAGAAAAATTTGCTATTCTTATAAAAATTGTTTGAGTTCCTGGTTAAAAAACAAACCACTCCGCAAATGTCCTGGCGTTCTCAGACTTTGTTAATAATAATGTTTTCATACCTATCAAAATGTTTGCAGAATCTTCTGTCCTCGCAAAACTCCTTTGCCAACTCTTTTAGGGTGAGCTTTCCAGGCCGGTCAACAACTTTTACATTTTCGTTGGAAAACTATACAATGATCTACCTAATAAGTGAAAAAAGACATTATATACATATACATCTATTTATTTATTTATAATACATCCTGTATATCCCAATTGTTTTTTTTTTGCATCATTTGAAATAAAAATGTCGTTTTGATTAACCTAGCCGCAAAATTAAATTATATATTAGAATAGTTATAATATTACAATTTAATGATCATATTAATATATAATATAGTTGTTCATTATGTTCTCACTCAATAACACCAGTATAAATCCTTTGATTCATAAATTTATTCACCACAGTTCAACAAATCGAGACCGTTTCCCTTCGCTTCTGACACTTCTGACACAATTGGTCGAAATCATTACAGTTCACTCATTCGTTAGTGATCGCACTAGGTTACTATTGAATTAGTAAAGCGAAATTACTAAATAATAGTGAACCATGTTTAATAATTGACATTAATAAAACTTATACTAATTTATTAGTTAAATACCCGTGTAGGAATCCAATCAGGGATCCGGCCGGGTCCCGGCGGGATAGCCACGGTTTTACCCGGGCGCTGGCCGGGGAATCTGGCCGGGATCCGGCTAAAAACGTCACGGTAAACTGGTCGGATCCCGGCTTCAATACCGGCCGGGATCCGGCCGGGTAACCCGGCCACAGAGCGGTTAAAAAATGTTTTGCTTCAGGCGAGAAATTGATAACTGATTTGTCTTTTGAGGCTCATCGTACAGAATAGGGTGAACTCTAATTGTAAAATGAAGTAAACAAATTCTCGCGAGGAAATTAGAGTAGATTTTAAATTACTGATGCTAACAATCTCCTAGCAATTGTTGTATTTTGGAAATCACGTGTGATTTGAGGTTAGGAAGGAAGAAAGGAAACAAAGATTACACAACACTATACTTTAATGTAAAATTGTAATTATTCGCGCAGTGAGTGGGATTTTCAAGCTAATCACTGAAATAAGGTTGATTTCAATAACGGTTTTATTTGCCAACTTTGAGGGGAAGACGCGACATGAGTCGAACGTGCATTCTCGTGCGAGGTGCGAAACTGAAACTTACAAGTGTGTACGCCGACGCCAGGCGCAGAAGGCGTCAGACACGGCGGTAAATTTGAAAGTGTACAGACTAAAAATTGTCTGAAAATAGAGAAAATTGTGAAAATTGTAACAATTCTGCTGTTGCACATTGCAGAATCGATAACAGATTTATTTAATAAGGTAAAACATTAGAAAGAATTACATTTTTTTCTAAGAAGTTAAAAAACCTAATTTCTGTTTTACTGATCTAATAAATGTTCAAATCATACTTTCCGAATAATAATTCATCTAGAATCCCGTACGTCTTTGATGATGTCACGGCTCTTAAAAAATGTGTAATTTCTACGAAAAAAGTATGTTGACCAGTGGCCGGTCGGCTCCCGACCATGAAATATAACCAGGGTTGGCCCGGCCAGTAACCGGCCGGCTCCCGACTACGTGATTCGAGATAAATGTGGCCCGGTCGGCTCCCGACCGGTTCCCGGCCATGAAACCCAACCAGGGTTTAGCCCGGCCGGGATCCGACCAGAAACCTTGTTGTAGTAGGGCCAACTGGGGAAATTTCTACACGGGTACTTACTATTATAAAAGTCAAACCTCAAAATATTACTATTTTGTAAGTGAATAATACATTCTCTAATTTAATTAGTGAAATTTTCACTAATTCAGATTTAGAGAGCAGATTTTTGTTCGGAATAATTTATTTGAATGCCAGAAACTTTATATGTTATAGTAAATATGCTATTTATTCACATTCACATTTAAAACATATATACAAATTTTAAACAAATTTATAAAATTATTAACATATATCAAAATTGTATTTGTTTGCCAACAAAGTTTTAAAAAAAGCGATCAGTTTTTGATTGCACTCGCCTTCCTAGACTCATTTGATTGGAAAAATATTTTAAAATAAATAAAAAAATCCGTAATCAGCAAAAGATGAATTAATTTACTTTCATTTTATTTCAGACATTTTGGCTGCTGTCAATCACCAATGCTCATTAGGATTTAGCACGATTATATTTATATTCTGATGGAGACTGCTGTACGCAATATGTCATTTTCAACATTCAATATGTGATTTAAAAATTAGTGTTACGTGTGGCAAATTTTTCCCCGTTATTTGCAAACATACTGATGTCACCTTGTATCCGAAATTTAATTTGTAAATTATAAAGTAAAATTACACAACTTTGCCAAATTTCTTTATTTTCTTCGAAAAAAAATACTCTGCAACTCAAGACGTCGAATTTGTGAGATGTGATTGAATTTTTTAAAAATTCATAATCTCGAAATAGAAAACAAATCATCTCTGAATAAAGAAATCTTGGAAACATGTAAAATGCATGTACTTACTCCACAATTAAATCCAATTTCTGATCCACTGTACATATAATGGCTTCAATAAACTTATTACCTGTATTAACATTATTGTTTCCTATTATGATATTTCATTAATCAATTGGTTAACATCACTACTTTTATTGAAAATTTGAAACACATGAATCTAGATGTGTTTCTGATTTAGATTATATATACAAATATTTAATTGAAACGCGGCTCTAAAAATATTTTTCCAGCAATTATTGAAATTTTAGATCTTAATAACGAAGAATCAAAAATATAACTTCTGATCCATTACAATTTCTGATATACACATTTGAAATATTATGTTATTTGATTTTAGTTTTTTTTATGTATGATTTTGTTGTCTTAAACTAATTTATTTCAGCTACTTACAACAAATATTCTTCCCAAAATAAAAAAAAAAATATATTTTCCTCTTTCATTCGAATAATGAATATTTAAATAGGCATTGGAAGAATAAACAGTGTCTGACTAATGTCATACCTTTCTACTGTAAAGCGATAAATACGTTTTTTATCAGTAAAAACGTGCGAGTAGAGAAAGATAGTTCTGGTCAGACATTGGTTTCCGTTTTTAATTAAGATAAAATTATATTGAATTAAATTTTTCATCAAGTATTCATACTCTTTGGTGAAAAATTCAACTAGTTAGTTGGAAGTTCAAGTATTTTATTAAGAATTCATTTCATTTGTTGAGGAAGGAGCTATGTTGTTGAAAATCCGTTATTGTTGGGTTGAATTTTTTTTCAATTAAGAATTAAACTATTCTTTATTTCGTTCCATATCCAACAAATCGGTTTGAAGTTGATGTATTTTGTTGTTAGTTCGTCATTTTTTTTTGTAGAAAATTCATTTCCTCTATTTAAAATTCAACCGCTTGGTTGAAAGTTGAACTAATTTACTAAAAATCAATTCTATTAGTCGAGGATTCATTTATTTGGTTAACAATGTTTTTGAAATATAGATTCTAAATGGTTCAATTAATCTGCAAAACCAAATTTTCACATTCGAATGAAATTAAAAACTGGACCTTATGGAACGCTTTTTTCCCCTGAAAATCGGCCAAATGTGAGTTGATTCATTTTGCTAAATATTCCCGGATGGAAAAATTTTCTACAAGAAAGTAGAAAATTTCTACAACTGTAATTTTTCATTCAAACATATAATTTTTTGTAAACGATTGTACAAAATTTAACAAAAAAATGCATTTGAATACAAATACATAATTTTTTCTTGTATTTTCTTGTAGAAAGTTAAAAAGATTAGCAATAAAGTACAAGTTTCTACAATTCAAAAATGTGTACAACTTTTTATAAATAATTTATTTACTTCGTTGTGAAACATCTACAAGGTATTACAGAAAACTACAGAATTTGAAAATTTTTTTATTTGGGTGTTTGATGTCAATTGAAACACTTTCATTTTCACGCAAATCATTGTAGAAAATTACAAATTATTACAAAAAAATACAAGATTTCAGAAAAATTGAAATAATGGGATCTTTACTTAAAATTATGTTTTCTATATTGGTACTTTATTATGGAAATATACAAGTTTCAACAAAAAAATATAAATCTTTACAAACAATACTTCTAGAATCTGTATAGTTCAGCAAATGTAATCATTCGATTGAAACTTTATAAACTATTCCTTATTGATAAATAATTTTATAAACTGAACCACTTATTCAATTTCAAATCCTATTCAGATATTGCTGCAATATAAAATCTTCCATTGTTAACCAATCTAAATTTAAATTTTCTAATCAATGAAGACATTTTTTTTAATATTCAGCAATGTTTTTCTTTTCATTGGAAATAAACAATTAAAACATAAATAATATAAACTGAACAATTTTAAATTGAATTATTTGAAATAGAAAGCCTTGAATAGTTAATACTTCAAAGTGCTAAATTAAAACTTTGAACATTACAATCCTAATTGCTCTATTTAGCAAATTTGTAATATTCATGTGAAATTATTGAATTTTTATGCATAAACAATAATTTAAAAAATTATTAATACCGAGAAAATTTGAGTTAGTTCAAGAGATATTTATAAGTTTTGATAAGATCCAAACTTAATTAAAACTGGAAAACTTTTGAAAAAATAAAAGACTAAATTTAGATTCTTAAAGATTTCAAAATGAAATTGTAAATCTTTTCAAGAATCTTTAAAGGTTTTAGGAACACAAAAAAAATTCTCAAGTTTGTTGGGAAAATTCAAAACGATTTTATTTTGAAAAATTCATTTGTCATTTGAGAATATTTGTATCGAATAATACGAAAGTCGACATAATGTCTTTTTGAAAAGGCAACTACTTCATACTAATACTACTCTAAAGAAGTGTTAACTATAATAATTAAATTAGTAATTAGTAATTAATTCAAATTAGGCATGAGTGAAGAAATATTTATGAGAAAAATCGAAAAAATTATCAAATCTGTAAGTACTAGTGTTTTATTTATTTCAATAGTAGCATTAGATTTGTATAAAATTTGCCACCCCCCCCC
>CAKNXH010066918.1:576-24192 GCA_932178445.1 Andricus quercusramuli | reverse complement strand
TGAGAATTTTAGCTATTGTCAGTAATTTCAATGAAAATTCTAGTATACGTTCTCTTAGGTGTTGTAAGAAAAGCCTTCAAATAATGTTTGAAAAATTCAATTAAGAAATAGTCAACTATTCAAATATTCAAATATTCAAATATTCAAATATTCTAAATAATTAATTATTCTATTAAAACTTTGAATAATTTTTCAAAAAGCTATATTAAGTTTCTTGTTGAAAATTTATCTTCGGGATAAAATGACAAATGTTTTTTTAAACAGTTGACTTTTGAGCTTATGAAACTTAAAGCTTTTACTAAAAGAACAGATTCCCCTATTATTCCTTTTTTTGTGTAAAAAATTCCCTATTTGACCTATTTCGAGAGCATTTTGGGCTGTGATATGTGATATTCTCTATTTTTGCCTCATTGAATTTTTAATCACAGATGGCAATGGCGGAAACTACTTTAGGCTGCCATCTGCTCAAATTGTTGCATTTGGCAAGCTATGATGATTATTATTTAACAAAATTATTGAGCACACTCTCACCTACATTTCAATTAGTTTTTTTTTTATTTTAGCCCAAAAAATGATCAACTTTAATACGCAGAGTGAATTTTCTGAAGCCAAACAATGGACATTGCTTCTATCAACCGTGTCGATCGAAGACACAAATCTGTCAAACGTTTACATTCATGAAGTTCCAGTTCTGCTAAAAAAAAAACAATTCAAGACAAAGTGATGAAAGGAATTGCGTCTGCATACGAGACTGAAGGTAATATCTTGCAGTTATCGGCAGGAAATGGTACCGAGCCTTGATTTCGAGTTTGAATCGGGGAATTTCCGTGAAGAATTATGTTCATTTTAGGACAGAGAATTTTAGTAAAGAATTATAATTTTACACTGGAGCAGGTGATTTTGGACTTGGAACAGGAAATTTTGCAAAATAATTTCAAATGTGATTCATGAAAATCAAATTTGAAAAGACAATACCGGTTCCAAGAAATAATTTGTCAGATTTGGAAAAGTCCATGTTCCAAATCGCAATTCGCTTGAATTTATACATTTTTTCTTTTTTGCAATCAAAAACTTACCAGAATTTGAAATTCAAGTATAATAGAAAGTCTTTATGAGCGAAAAAAAAACGATTTGTGAGGAATATAAAGAGCAATGTGAACTTATAAACGACCTTCTGCTCCAAGTCAGCATTCGTCATAATTTGAGACTATACTTCTTCCAAATTTTGGAAATAGCGATTCACTATATTTCTGAATATCAATGAAACATTTTGTAAATGAATCAGATTCTCTTTTGGACAAGAAATTAAGGAAGCGAATTTAATTACAAATGAAAGTATAAATAATAAATAATTAAAAATAACAAAAACCATGCTTGTTCCAAGTCAGAATTCGTCATATTCGGAAAATACCTTTTTCTAGAACTTGAAACTTTCCTCTTCTAAATTTTAGAAAATGTTATGAACAAGTATGATTCTGACTTTGAATAGGGAATTTTCGCAAAGAATTAATATTTGAATTGGAGCAGAATTTTTCACACGGAACAAGAATTTTAGAAAATAATTTTTATTCGAACGGCTTTTCTGTAATTTTAAGCATTCCTTTGGTAGGCACCCCGTAATCGCAAGTTTACACAATAACCAATATAAGCTGTTTTTTGTACTTCAAAACATTCCTGAATTATTCTAGTTAATAATATTAAAATTCTAAGTTGAAAAATATCTCGATGCGATTGCTTTTTCCTTGAGAAGATGTGACGTATGATGTATGGGGAATGATGTTGCTGAAAGCAACTGACAAATTAATTAGAATGTTTTTTTGATTCTCTCACTCATTTGCTCCTAACGTTTAACGAACTAATATTTAATATTTAAAAATGCCCTCAATACTCTGCAGAAACAAAAACCCCACCAGAGAGACTTTTCCACTATTTTTCTAAAGAATTTTGCTTTCATGATTTTCTTATCTTTTGATTTATATTACAACAATTGAAATTGTAGCAAATAAGAAGATCATTCTCATTATTCGACTCTTAAACAATATTGATACTGTACACATGCTGATCAACTAAACTGTTCGTTTAAAAAAAAAATTATTCAAGTACAGGGAATCGACTACATGAACATCTTTGACATCTCTTGATATGATATAGTCTTATGGCGACTGACAATGAATCGTTAACGTGAATTGAACATTTACTGAGAGTAAGAAAAATCAGAAAAAGGAATTGTAACATATATTCCTAGTTTTCGTTTAAAGTGTCATCTCATAAACAACTATTGACCGTTTCTTTATCTTCTTTAACCTACTGCCCCAACTTCATCACACTAAATTTATAAAAAAAAGGCACTACAAGCTTGTTGTTGCCTGCTGTGTAAATTGAATACTTTACATGGGAAAAAACTCGTTCTGCTTGAAATTAATTTTTTATATCTTTATTCTAGGTGCCCGTCCCATCTTCAGTCAGTTGGCCGTGCTATAGAATGAAGCGATCGAGTGGAGTCTTTTGCACAACCTTCTACTGCTTCTCCTGATGAAAATGTTGAGAATCGGGTTAAAGAAAACGACCTAGTAATTTACGTAGAACAAGTCGACCATAACAGCTATAAAAGTGGTAACATATTCGTTTTTACTTATTTCACACTCTTTCACCTATCCTCCTCTTTTTCCCTTTTTAAAAGAATTCCTCTTTCCCATTTGTTTTCAAGAAACTTCCCCGTTTCCCCATCTTTTCTTATTATATTCTGTATTCAGAAATCATTTGTTCTGGATTATTATTCTACTAATTATAATTAAAAAAATTAATTAATTTAGGAAGTTTTAATTTAAAAATTTCAAATTTGTGGATGAAGAAGAAATGCTGTTAATTGAGAGTGAAAATATTCCATTCTTTGTTCAGAATTCAGATTTTTTGGTTAAAAATTAAACTAATTGGTTGAAGTTTAAACTACTTCGTAAGACATTTTTTTACTCGCTGAAAATTGAATCATTTCGTTAAAAGTTCAATTTTTTTTTAATCCTGAAAATCTGTTTTTCTTTCTTTGCATTCAATTTTCTCAACCCAAAAAGCTATTTCTATCAATTCTACTTTTAAAATTTTCCTTGAGAATTAATCTTTTTTTTTTTTTTTTGAAAATGCAGCTACATGTTTGAAAATTGACCTATCTCGTTGAAATTTCATTTCATTGGTAGAAGATTGAACTTTTTTTTTTGAAGATTTTTTTTCCTAAAAATTAACTTTTCAAACCCAAAATTTAACTCTTCCATTTTTTGTTGAAAATAAGCAATTAAAAATCCATCGTTGACCAACATTTTTATATCTCAATTTTTCAAAATTCTGGAATGGATGTAGAACATTTAATAATTTGAACTAGAAGCGTTTGAAACTAATTTTAAAAGAACTTTTGAAGCAGGAGCTCTCAATAGTACAAAATCCCACAATTGAATGATTTTGGATTAAAATTTCGAAAACAGGACAGTTTCATAACGTTTAAAATTTAATACTTTCAGGTTAGAATTTTCAAAGTTGAATTCATCAGAATTCAAAGGAATTAAAATGGTATTATTTTTCGTCGAAAGCTTAGAAACTTCGATAGTTGAAATAAAATAATTTTCAATTTTAATTCAATTAATTATATAATATATATAATATATATATAATATATTATATAATAATAAATTAATTCAATTTCAATTTTAAAGGAATAAAATTTGAAACTGAAAATCAAATTTAATGTTTCAAATTCAAAGCTTTTAAAATCTTGTAATTTTAAATTGTTATCATGTACATGCAAAACTTGTAATTTCACATTAAAATTGATCACAGACAAATTTATTGTAAAATCAACAAAAAAATCATTCTTATTTTCATCGTTCAAAATGGAAACTTCTTTTGCTATAAGCGATTAAAATTCAATTATGTTGAAAAAAAAATCCAAAGTGAAGAGTAAAATTAAATAAGAGACTTTAAAACTGAACGAAAATTTTATTGTGAAAGAATAAAAAATAGACAAATTCAAACTTAACTTGAAACTGAAAACATGTCAAAGTCTTAATTATAGTTTTTGAATCGAATAATTAGAATTTCAATTACAAAATTGTGATTTATAACGGGAAAAATTATTAAGTCATTGTGCAACAATGAATTCGGAACTCTAAAATTATGGTAATCATACAAAATTGGAACAGATAATTGAATTTTAGCGACCTAATTGTTAGCTTTTAAATTTCAAAGCCTGTAATTTTAAACAGTTCAATTAGATTTATAATTCATTCTTAAAATTTGCGAGTCAAATATTTTTTTTAATTACAGACTATTTATTCTATCATAAGTTCAAATATAACTCGGACAATTTTCGGATCATTATAGAGGTTGCGGGCTCGAATCTCGCTTCATGTACTTTTTTTTATTTCCGTTTTGGTTTAATTTGGAAAAATTTTTTATATTTAAATTCCTTCTAATTTTTTAATGGGAAAATAAACTGAAGAGCTCGCTTTTTCGAATGATTGTCTTCTTATGTGGATTCACATTTCAAATTACGCACTGTTACATAAAATTCTGTAACCATAGACGATTCCTTAAAATTATTTATTTAAATAACAGAAATTTTACATTTGATTGAAAATATCATATTTAATTCATATTTTCATCCAGAATATATATAAATTCCAAACAAAATTATAAAATTATAAATATTCATGAAAAATTATGAAATTATAGACATTTATCAAAAATAAATTGAACTATTAAACTTCTCATTCAGTATTCATATTTTTTTGGTTAACACTCCAACTACTTTGTTGAGAATTCATTTTATTGATTGAGGATGGAACTATTTTGTGGGAAATTCCTTACTTTTTGATCGAAAAGTAATTTTTCTTATCTGAAAATTGAATTATTACATTTTTCGCTTAAATTTAACGAAACGGCTTGACATTTATGTATTCTTTCGTAAATTTGCCTTTTTTGTAGGAATAATGCAGGGTGTCTACTCGAATTCACGAAAACAAATTGTAAATGTTAAAAAAAAATTACACTTGATGTAATTTTCAATCATTGTAAACTAGCTGAAACACCTAGAGAGGCAAACGTTATGTGAAAGATAAAAAAAAAATTTGGTATCAAAAATATTGTTGCAGTACACGATGAAATTCCTTAGTTCCGTCAATAAAAATTCCAAATGTTTATTAAAAATGACATCTTATGTCAATTTTAGAAGTTGTGAAATAGTCTGAAAAGCTAAAGTTGCCAAGTCGCCACGGTGACTTTACTCCAGTCGCAATTACCCTCCTGGCTGTTACCCACTTTCCGCATTATCTTTAATGTTACTTACTCCCTGTTTTTTCTGTAACTGAAGAATTTTTTCTCGTTAAAAATTGATCTCTTTCATGGAAAATTCATCTTTTTGGTTTGAATATTTAACTCTGTGAATGAAAAATTGAACTGTTCAGTTAAAAATACAACTTTCTTTTTTAAATTCCTCTTTGGGTTGAAATATCAATTGATTTCTTGAACAGTCAAATTTTGAGCTTGAAAAACTCAACTCTTGTTAGAAGAAAAGCTTTTTCAATATTCTTGTTTTTTGTAAAAGAAAGCACCCAACTTTCTCTGTTTTCTTATTTTTTCCTAATTGAATTTTTAATTATTACAGATGGCAATAGCGGCAATAATTTTAGACTGCGATCTGCTCGAGATGATGGATTTTTCGAAGTATGATGATCATTGATCAACCAAATCATTAAGCTTTCTGCTGCCTAGATTTCAAGTAAATCTTTCATTTCAGCCTCAAGAAAGGATCAGCTTTGAATTATGTCTACATACGAGACTGGAGGTACGATCTTGCCGTCATCGACGAGAAATGGTGCCGAGCCCGGAATGTGTATGAAGTTCTAGTTGGCGAGATTGAAAATGAAACTGTCAAGCCGGATAACATCGCAGATTACTCCACCGATAAACAGGAAATAGAATGTCGATAATCAAGCAGCGTATATTGAGACCCATGATGGAGGAAATCAAGGATTCTTACAGTAATTTTCTCTCACTTCAAAACTGTTCTATTTCAGGTCTTAATTCATTTTTAAGCGTGCCTTTTCAATTGAAAGAATTTCAAAATGCTCTTTTGTAGACTTAAACGATTAAAAACTAAAAGCGGATAAAATTAAAAGTTTTTTATATAAAAAGTGTGAATTAGATTAGTCAAAGAATTTTAAAATTGAACTGGAGTTCAAGTATGAAAAATGTAAGAACAATTCATTTTACTATGCAATTTCGAAATTGTTCAAAATAAACAGTTTAGAGATTTTAACGTTATATATTGACATTTTTTAATTCAACATTCTATTTGAAAAATAAAATTTTTTTAATAATAAGCAGTACTGATTGAAAGTTTCCAGCAGATTGATTGCAAGTGTACAATAAATATTTGTTAATATTGATAGAATAATTTTTAAAAGTATTCAAATTTGAGTGCTTCCATTCGCAGTTCAGTTTTGATTACTCCATACGAAAATTCTAAGCGGAACCGGAAATGGACGAGAATTTCTTACCTCGATTGAAACTGCGACACTGTAGAAAATGCATATCTTTCGATTGAAAATTCGTGTTTCTTGGTTGAAAATGCAACTGTTAATGGAGCGGAAAAATAAATTTTTTGAAAAAGTAGAAGTGTAGAAAATGAGAAAATTAAACTTTTCACTACTGGATTCGTTTTGCCAAATGTTTACTTTCTGTAATAAGAACGAAATATTAAAAAAAGTCTCCCTGATTTAATTAAGTTATACAACTTACATCGTTCTAACTCGGCCAAATATCATTGTAATGCGTCCGTATTTGAAGAACATATTCAATGTACTCTAGTGAAGCATGGGTAATCATGAAAAAGTTAACAATCGCTTATTGTTTAATCATTTTCAGTTGCAAAATGAGGTCAATCGATAATTGTGTTTTCATGGGCTCGTCGGTGAAAAGTATCTACGCGGGCAGACGTCGAGTACTTTTTCTAAATCTGAATATCTCAGTAAATTTTCAGAAAATCGATATCAGATTTCCCAAAAAACTTTATTTAACATTGCTGAACAAATCACTCACTGAAAGTTTTTCGAAAGTCGAAGTTACCTGGATACTTTTTACCGGCGAAACCAATAGAACACAATTATCGGTTGATCCGATTTTTCAATTGAATATTATTGAACAATAAGCGTTTGTTAAGTTTTCTATGATTTTCTAGGTATCGCTAAGATATTTTGAATATGTCCTGCGAATTTGAACTCATTTCAATGTTATTTGGCCAAGTTGGAATGATTTAAGTTTTAAAACTTCATTAAATCAGGAAGAAAGTTTTTTTCAATATTTCGCTTTTATTATTAGAGAGAAACGATCGGGAAGAAAATTCTAACAATAAAAAGTTTCAATTCCTTATTCTTTACTATTCTACATTTTGAGAAAATTGATTTTTCAATTTTGAAAATTTTCTTTTTTTTTAAACGATCGGACCATAATTTTACGCGTTTCCGAACGTTGGACTGTTTATTGCATCCGACGGCTCAATTGTTAAAGTTAAATATTTCGTTTACAAATTCGAACAGTTTATTGAAGATTGATCTTTGCATTATGAAAATTTGAGAATAAAGTTTCATTACATTCATGGTTCCAAAATCGTCTGTTTTGATATCAAATTCTACTATTTGGTTGCAGGTTTGATCAGTTCACTAAAATTAAATTAATAACGTTTTATTCGACAATTATTTTCTTTTTCGGTTGAATATTCACCTTCTTAGTCAAAAGTTGAAGTACATTATTAAAAAATAATTTTTTTGGTTAAAGATTTAAATATTTGTTTGAACATTGGTTTTGTTTTTGTTGAAAATTCGTTTTTTGAATGAATAGTAGTTTTCTCAATTGAATATTCAACTATTCCATTTTTGGCTGGAGATAAATCGTTTTTAGTTGAAACTGTAATCATTGCATTTTTTGTTAGCAATTCGCC
This sequence comes from Andricus quercusramuli, assembly GCA_932178445.1. Lineage (NCBI taxonomy): Eukaryota > Metazoa > Arthropoda > Insecta > Hymenoptera > Cynipidae > Andricus > Andricus quercusramuli. The sequence continues at coordinate 16,208 of CAKNXH010066918.1, read as the reverse complement.
GATTTTGGTTAGAAATTAAACTATTTGGTTTAAAATTGAACTACTTTATTATACATTTGTTTTACTGGTTGAGGATTCAATTATTTGCTTAAAAATTCGTTTCTTGCCTGTTCGAAAATCAATTTTTTTAACTGCAAATTCAACTATTCCATTTTTGAATGCGAATTGGTCGTTTTCAATTAAAAAATGTACTATTACATTGTTCTTTGGAAATTCATCTTTCCTGGTTGAAAATTCAACTACTTGGTTGAAGATTGAGCCAGTTTGTTGAAATGTCAATTATAGTCTTCGACTCAAAACTCAGCAGTTTTTCCTTTTTCTTGAAAATTCATCGTTTTTATTTGAGAACTCTACTATTTTTTTTTAAACTACTAATTTTATTTAAAAGGATTTATTCTCTTATTCACGTAAAACATTACCCTTTTCCCGTGTTGTGCTAGCATTTTATGGAAAAATTATTCAAGAGGTCATCTAATGTAATTTTTTTTTTCAGACTCATTGTCCATTTGTACGATCCATCAGGCAGCAAAATCTGACTCTCAGACCAGACGATCCCGCGAAAGCCAAGAATGCTTCCGTCTGCTGATGCCCATTTTGGGTTCCAATCGCACCAAGTCGCCGTATCCTATGCAAATCACTCAAGCAGTCTCTGGCTCCAGATGCTATCTCGCACACAGAAAAACAATGAACAAATACAAGCAAATAAAGGATGTGAGCCTAATGCAATCTGTGCAATTCAACTAAGTAGTTGAATTTTCAACCCAAAAAGATAAACTGAAGAGATGCAGTTCAGGCAAATGGGGTTTTTACACAAAAATTTATCCTAATATCCAATAAGGGACCGTACTTAAATTACGTAACAATTTAGTGAGGGGGGCGGGGTTGAGACATTTCATTACGATTTGTTACATTAGGAGGGAGGGGATCCTTCACTCATGTACGTTATTTTTACAAATTCGCAAAAACTTTCTCCTGAAATTTATTTTTTTAGTTAACAATATTATTTTTTGGTTAAAAATGTAACGATTTTCGTAGAAAGACTTCTTTTTTTTTGCAAATTCCACTGTTTTGTTGAAAATTCATCTTTTTGGTTTGAAAATTCAGCTCTCTACTTGTAACATTAACCTTCTGTTTAAAATTCGTATTTTGTTGCTGATAAGTCAACTGAAATCTTCTTTGGATGAAAAATATTTCTTCTGAGAATTTGCCGTCTTAATTTGAAAATGCATTTTTTTCCAGTGGGAATAGTGTATCTTTCTTGAACAAAAATGCAACTGTTTTGTTAAAAATTCTATCATTTTCTACAAAATTTACAATTTTCTAAAAATTTGTATTTCTCTGTCGAAAAGTCTATTGAAATGCTTTTGGATTAAGAATTAACTCTTTTTTTGGATATTTGTCTTTTTGATTTCAAAATTCATCCGATTTTGTAGAATTTTCATTTTTCCTGGACAAAGATGCAACTGTTTGGTTGACAATTTAACAATCTTGTTAAAAAGTCATAATTTAGTTGAAAATGCGACTACTCAGCAGAAAATTAACTTATAGTTTATTATTCTTATTTTGGTGTTGGAAAATGAACTGTAATTTTCCTGGATGAAATTTCACTATTTTTTATTTAATTGTTTTTTTTTCAAACGAAAAATTCATTTGTTTTAAGACTCTTTGCTTAAATTTTATATTATGGTGTTACAAGATGAACTGAAAGCTTTTCTAGATGAAAGTTCAACTTAAAAAAAAAAATTTCCTGTTTTTTATTAAAAATTCATCTGTTTTAGTACAAATTTCATCTTTCTTGGATGGAAATTCAACTATTCAGTAGAGGATTCAACTATTTCGTTAAAAATTCCTCCCTTTCGGTTGAAAAAATTAGTTTTTTTTTATTAAAAATTCAATTTTTTATATGTAGAAACTTATTTTTGGTTGAAAAATTCATATTTTGATCTTGAAAAGTCAACTGGAATCTCTTCGGGATGAAAATCCAACTATTTTTTTGAAATTTGTTTTCCTTTTGAGTAGAAATTCAGGTGTTTTAAGAGAAATTTCATATTTTTTTGATAAAAATGCAACTATTGTGTAGGAAATTCAACAAATTTTCTCAAAAAGCCATCCTTTTTGTGTAAACATTCGTCTTTTGGGATTAAAAATTTAATTTTTGTTGAGAAACTCATTTCTTATTTAAAATTCATATTTTGATCGTGAAAAGTCAACTCAAATGTTTTTTAACAGAAAATTCAACTTTTTTTTTAATTCATCTCACTGATGCATAATTTCGTCCGCTCTGGTAGAAATTTTTTTTTATGAAAATGTATTTTTTTGGTCAAAAATTATTTTTCTTTGCTTGAGTATCCAACTATTTAGTTTGAAAGATTCAGTTGAATAAATTTGTTAAGAAATCACTTTTTTTTAAGAGTTGTATTTTGAGTTGAGAATTCATCTCTTTGGTAGAAAGTTGGACTATTTTGTTGAAAATCAATGTTTTTGAATTGAAATGTCAACAACTTGAGTAAAAATCAAACTATATTGTCAAATATTCATCTTTTTGATTTAAGGCTTATATATTTCGTTAAAAATTTAACTGTTAAGTGGAAAGTATTTTTTTGGTTTTAAATTAATTTTTAACTGAAAATGTGAATTTTCCATTTTTTCAGATTGATCTTTTTAAGTTGAAGACTCTCCTTTTTCGCAAAGGGAAGTTTTTTCTTGGTTAAAAATCACACAATTTGTTGCGTAAAAATGCATCAGTTTTGTGGAAAAATAATTGTTTTGCTGATGACATATTTTTCTTAATTCCATTTTGGTAGAGAAAACTCGTCTTTTGGCTTGAGGGTTCAACAATTTAGGTAAAATTTGCTTTCTTTGGTGAAAAGTCTTCATTTTTCGAAAATTCGTCTTTTTCATTTTAAATAACTTTTTTTTTTTGTATGAATTTTATCTTTTTTGATTGAAATATAAATTATGACATTTCTTGTTGGGTTATGTTAAAAGTATTCCAAGATTAAACTGCTGGTATTTAAATATTAATGATTAAGGAAAATTAAAAATTGAACAAGGAAAAATAAGCGAATTTTAACAATGTCGTTCTCGGACATCCTGCCTAATTCTAAAAAAAAAAAAAAAAAAAATTGATTAGCATTTCGAACTCGAAAGTTCATTGCCTCACTACCCGATTCGGGTAGTGTTTCTATGTGGATAAATACTACCAGTGTGGGTCCACCACACCCGCGACGGGCCAACAACACGCAGTATTCCCCGAACGGTCACCCATCCAAGTACTAACCGCGCCCAACGCTGCTTAACTTCAGTGATCTTACGGGAACTGGTGTTTTCAGCGTGGTATTCCCGTTGGCAATTCTGCCTAATTCTACTAGCAATAACTAGTAAAACATTATTGGAAACCAAACATTACGTGTTGGAAGGATTTGATCAGCATCGCATTTCTATTATAGTAATAAAAAGATTGACAAATAAAAACTAGATAACTGACTCTTTATTTATTTTTTTTTTTTTGATTGCCTAACCCTGATTGCACCTTGAAAGGTGCAACTTGATTTTGCATGATGATTTCCGCAGATTTCAATGCCTTTCGAAGATTTTTAAAACGATTCAAACGGTTTGGATACATTTTTCAGGATTTCGACGGATGGTGAAGATTATGAGTGATTTCATAATATTTCAAGCTGCTGCAATAGGAATTTGATAAGATTTACGGAATTGGAATAGAATTTCAGAGATTTAAAGAAGTTTATATTTTTTACAAATTCAAGGACTAAGTTTTTCTTGATTGATAATAATAGAGCCATAAATCGAAGAAGGCGATTGTATCAACAACAAATCTACCAAACGCTTGTTTTTTCTCATAAAGAAATTTTAAAACTACGGAACATTGAAACGGATATTTACGGAATTAAAGTTTTGAAGCCTAACAGCGTTTGTTTCAAGACCTGAAGAATTCAAATTAGAATGGCGGATTCAAAACTACAATTTCAAATAAAAATTTTAAAAATTTTGAAGGTGATTGAAGTTATTAACAGGCTTTATCATACAAAGTTATTGAAAAAAATTTTATTAATAAAAATAAGATGCCCGTGAAAAAAATAAATCTACTCTCATTTTCACTCGTCTAACTTCAACAATCCAAAATATTGTAACATTGTGAAGTTCAATCAGTCTAAAATCTTTGAAAATTATATGATTCCTACACGAAGGAATAGTAAGGAGTAGTATCCCTGTAAGTGGGGAGTGGGACGAGCGACGTCCAATAATTCGTTAATGCTAGCTACGAATGAAAACTCGTATGCTCCCCCGTTCACATGCGCACAGGCGGTTGCCATGCCAACGATGTCAACACGCGTTTGAAGTTTCGAACTTTTTGTATTGAACGAACATAAACAAACGAACATAACCTACATGTGCATCGAGATGTCAAAAGGTAACATATTGAGTGGGTATAACATGTGACTGCAAAAACAGCTCTGCGCATGTGCACTGGGGAGCATTCGAGTTTTCATTCGTAGCTAGCATTAACGAATTATTGGACGTCACCTCTGCTCACCGAACACATAGGGTGATACCACTCCTTACTATTCCTTCGTGGATTCCTAATACTAAGCTTGAAAAATAATGATTTCAAGATGAATCCAACAGTTAGAAAGTAAACAATTTCATACTTGGGTTAAAACTAAAGTATTCCTAAATGAGGATCTCGAACCTAAGTCTATAAAAAATTGTAATTTTCAAATTGTGCATCACGCTTTTCAAAATCATCATTTTGATTTAAAGTTAGAAAGTAATAACTCGAAAATCATTTATGAAGGATTTCCGTGCAAGTGAAATAACTTCATGTTACGTCAAGTAAAAGATGATGTCAAAACTGACGTATGCCATAACAGAATGTCAAATTGACAGGACAGAAAAAGCCTCCACACAAAAAATTAGCAAAAAACAAACGAAAACATGAGAGTTTCAATATTGGCGAGCGGAACGAACGAATTGGAAGATTCTATGAATTTTTGAAATGATAATGTTTAACCAATATTATCCAAGATCATGTGCCGATAGCGGACAGCAAATTACATCCCACAGGTCTGTGGTGATTATTATCAGCCGCAAGAATACAGTTTTTCAGTTTGCTAAAGATATTTTGAGATAAAGTGACATTCCAAGCTCAAAAGGGCCTGTTACCTGGTCGCTTCCCACCAACATAAAGCTACAGATGGTCCTCAGCCGAAACCATAACTCCATAAACCATCTTGATGAAATCTAAAATGAAAACTTGAAATAATGGAAATATATGAAATTCGTTCAAGAATTTCGTTCCGATTTCAAAAATTAGCATCCGTAAGATGGTATATTTGGAAAATTTTGAACTAATAAATCCACAGTCAAGATTGATGGCACTACGAACTAATGCCTCCTTTTTAATTTGAACTGAATATTTTACAAATTAGCCCATTTGTATTTTTGATTTTCTTAGCATTGAATAACTGAGTATACAATTTCATAAAAATATAGACAATTGCAAAATTTATTATTACAAAAATATTTATCCTAAAGCTCTTGAAATACGTTTTATAATTATAATTTTGTAATTAGAATCTCTTAATATTGAAACAGTGCAAACTAAAATTTGAAAATTTGGATAACATAAGTAGAAAGGAGTTGTGATTTTATCATTTCTGATTCTAACGTTTCAAAATGGAATAAATTAGTTTTAATTTTCTGAAATTGAAAAATACCGAAATTGAAACTAAAAATTAAATTGAACGGTTCAGTGTTTTAAAGCTTCTAAAAGTGTTGGATGTTGAATTGTCATTACTTGCACAACCGTTGAAATTAAATCACTCTAAATAAACGTGCAAAGTAAAAAAAATATTGAAAGAAAAACTTCAAAAATCAAACAAAGTCTACTAATGAACATCAAAAATTGAACAAATCTAAACTTTATTTGAAACTGAAAAAATTGGAGTCACCAAGAATTATGATATCAGAACCTTTGTGTACAAAAATACTTTGAAATGCTGATTATTCTGAGTGAATTTAAATCCTTCAAGAATAGAAATTGTTCAAATTCCTAATTACAATTTTCAAAATGTCACAATTTTTATTCCAAAATTGAAACTTCTGAAAGGAAAAAATGTGAAATTTAGAGTTCAACATGAAAATTTAGAAGTCTAAGATTCTGCTTATTCAAAATCAGGGAATTTATTCAATTCAGGATGTATCAATTTGAGATGGTTTCATTTTTTCTTAGTCTCATTTCCAACAATACATTTGTTAACCTTCGAATTTCGAATCGTGTGATTTCGAACAAGTTATTTAAAATTAATATTCGTTCTTGAAATTTCCAAATGAAATATTTTGCCATTTCAAATGATTCATTTTCCTGACATGTTCAAATGTGAATCGAAAATATTTGAGATATTATGACGAAAATAAAAAAGAAAGGAACATCCAAAATTGATTTTTTTTCAATTGAACTTGAATTTTTGAATGTTCAGTGTTTTGGAACATTATCAAATGAGAAGTAATTTAATTTTTTATGCCTGGTCCTAAAATTTTCTTATCTTCAAAGTTTAAAGTCGATTAATTAAATAATAGTAATTATTATTTCTCTGATATCTTCAATCACTTTCCTTCATTTCATCTAATTTTTAATTGTTTTGGATAACTTATTAAAACATGTAATATGTGTCTAGGTTCACTGAAATTCGGTGAGCGCAGAACACATATTTCCAATGTGCTTAGAAATTTCGTATCCTTCAAGCTAGTATTTAGTAATGTATATTTTGTTATACCTACATTTTTTTTTATCATGACCAATTGGTTAATTGGAATTTATTAAGAACTGCAGTCGCTTTATCAAGGAAATGGTTAGTTTGATTACAATTTTATTTAAACAGTTTAAATATTATTAAAAACCCATTTTCTATTTTGATTAGCTGAACAATTTTACAACTGGATTCACTCTATTGAGATGGTTCTTCCAGGCAGTTTTCCTTTTCAGAATCAGATCTCTAGGAAACAAGTTTTTTTATGAATTGAAATGATATTACCAAACATCTCTCATGAAAAAAACTTTGTTTTTTGTGTGAAAAATTTGAAACTTACGAAATATTATTATTCCAAAAATAGTTTTCAGAATTGAATTTTTTCCTGTTGTCTCTTCTTACCTATTTTTAAAAAATGATACCATTTTCTATGAATCCTGTTTTATTCTGTTAGAAATAACATTTCCTACAATTATACTGTTTCTAATTTTGAGAAAAATATATAATCTCCGAATGTGACTACTTTTTCAACAACAACAAAATTTAATTGTTCCAAAGATTTAAATCATAGAAGAATTTACTATCGAAATTAGAAACAGTAGCAATGCAAAAAATGATTTTCCTAAATAAACAAGCCACTATTTATTCCAGTTGAACCATTTTGCGGAAAGTGAAGAGAAGCGATCACTGATATTGTGAGTTTCTAATTTTTTCATTCAAAATCATGTTCTCTAATTTGAAATGACGTCATCCGTAACATCATTTTTCTAATTTTTGACACGACAAATAAATTGAATCTTTAAAATGAGGCGTTTTCATAATTTTGTTATTCTCAATTTTAAAAATGTTGGGATACGACTTTCATATTAAATTAATAATACACTTGAATATAAAAACTTTCCAAAATCAAATATTTGAATTTAAGTATTCGAGGTTGCAAAACGTATACACTAATCGCTGTATCAAATTTTGAAATTATTAGTAGAAAATTATCAAGGAAGAATAAGCTGAAAATATAGATTATTCATCAATCATAATTCAGAACACTTTTCAATAATTAATTTCTAAAATGAAGTGTGGCTAATTTATGTGACAAAATGTCACCTACAAATAGAGTGATTGATTTCGGAACTTTCTCCCGAATTTCTTGTAAATTTTATTTGTTATCAAAAAATGTTCTCCAATCAATTGATTCATCATTAATTAATTCTTCAGTATTATTTCTTTTTTCACTCTCTAAATCTGAATTAGTGAAATCACGAATTGATAGTAAAATTCCACTAATTCAATTAGAGAGAAGTCGGTCACTGCCGATTAGTAGAAGACTACTAATTTGATTAGTGGAAATTGTCCACTAGTGAAATTAGTAAAATTCCACTGAGCATTTACTAGTCCGTGCCGTTGCAGTATTTACTAATTAAATAGAGGAAAGTCACTAATTGAATAGTTAAAATGCACTAATTTTTAGTGAAAGAATTAATATTTCTAAAATAAATATAAATTGACAAAAGATTCTTAAAAATAGTGAAATTCAAAAAATATGCACTATAATAAATTTATGTAAGTTTATTCACAGCAACAGGTTAAAATTGAATTTCATTCTCAGATTCGTGGTCATCAATTTTCTGTATTTTTTTAAGTCTTCTGGCAACTTCTTGCGCGCATTTAGCAGTCTATATTTAATGAACGCGGCCCTGTTTCTTCTATCGAAGTAGTGTTCCTACAAATACAATATTCATAAGAGGCAAAAAATCATAATAATATAAATTAACAGGGCTTCTACAAAATTTCAATTTCGAAATTCCCTGACTCTTTCCTGTCCAATTTTTCATTTTCCCTGACAGTTCTAAATGATTGATCTTCGAAAATAACAACATTTCTCAACGAAGAGTGTAATATTTCAAATTAAAAACAGTTGAATTCAACAGAAAATACGAATTTTCAAGAAACTAGTTGAATTCTCAAACAAAACAGACTAATTTTCAAACCAAAAGGAGGACTTTTCAATCAAAAATGGAATAGTTACATTTTCAGTTCCAATAATGATTTCTTAACTAAAGTAATGAATCTTTGACTAAGAAATATTGATTCCTCACCAAATAGTGAGATATTTGATCAAAAGATGAATTTTCTATCAAAAATACATGAGTTTTTAACAAAAAAGATCAGTTTTTAACAAAAACAAAAATGAATTGGAAATAATTTCAATTGTTAACCAAAAATATAATTCTTCAATTTTCAATATAGAAGTAAATTTTCAATCAAACAGATGAACTTTTGACCAGGAATTTTGAATTTCTATCAAAAAACATAAGTTGTCGATAGAAACTGGAATAGTTCCATTTTTAGTCAAGATTTGCCTAATTTAAAAATCTCATATTTAACAAAATAGTTTAATTTTTGACTAAAACGATATATCTGCAACCAAAAAATTAATTTTCGACCAAATAGTGAAATTTTCAATCAAAAAGATGAATTTTCTGACAAAAAAGATAATTGTTCAACAAAATACATGAATTTTTAACTAAGAAAAAGAAAATTCAAATAAAAAGAGAATATTGAAATTTTCTACCAGAACAAAAACGAATTTTCACCAACATAATTCTATTTTCAGCCAAAGAAATGAATTTCTAACTTAAGATAGAATACCTTAATTTTTAGTGGAAAAATACATTTTCATCGTAATAGAATACATTTTTAACAAAATATTAAAATTTTTAACTACACATATGAATTTTCAATCAAGTTAAAACCAAAGTTTTAACCAAATAATTAAATTTTTCAATAAAAAACTAATCACTTTTAGACATGAAGATAAATTTTTAACCAAAAAGATTAATTATCTACTTCTTGGTGAATTAGTCATCAAGAAGATTAAGGGTTTTCCACAGAAAAAGATTTTTCAACCAGAAAGTTGAATTTTTAACTAAAGAAGATACGTTTTTAACCAAACGTGAAATAGTTAAATTTTCAGATAAAAAAAATAGATTTAATAGCAAAAAAAATTTTCAAATGAATAGTTAAATTTTGAACAAAAGAAACAGATTTTTCGACCGAAATGGAGAATCATTAACAAGAAAATTTTAATAAAGTAGTTCCATTTCCAATGAGGTAGTTTAATTTCCAACCAAAAAAGATGAATTCCTAACAAAAAGTGTAACAGTTGATATTTCATCCAGAAGAGATTCTGATTTTTTACTAAAAGCTGTTGAATTCAACTAAAAATGTTGAATTTTTTACAAAATAGTTGAACCCTCAACCAAAACAGATTAATTTCTAGCCAAAAATTTGTTATTTTTAACCAAAAAGATTACATGTTTACCAAAATTGATAAATTCTCAACTCAAAAAGACAAATATTCAACAAAACAGTTGAATTTTTGAACAAACGAATTATTCCCTGACCTGTAACGACCCTGAATGAAGTATCACCTCTTAGAAACTATAAAAATCAATGTAACTCACGCATCCAAATTCACTGGTTTTATCCTTCAAGGTGGGAAATTCCTGCACTATATTTTTAGCTAAAGTCCACTTTGATTCATCAGGAGGATAGCTAAAATTAAAAGAAAATGTTCTAAGCAAGAAGGAAAAGCAATAGCTTATACTATAAGATGTTGCACTTACTGTGAAATAATTAATTAGTCTTTTTGAATATTCTCCTAAAATTAATTTTTTAAAATAAACAATTATTCTGATTTTTTCTAGGAATCTTAAGAAAAATTTGCTATTCTTATAAAAATTGTTTGAGTTCCTGGTTAAAAAACAAACCACTCCGCAAATGTCCTGGCGTTCTCAGACTTTGTTAATAATAATGTTTTCATACCTATCAAAATGTTTGCAGAATCTTCTGTCCTCGCAAAACTCCTTTGCCAACTCTTTTAGGGTGAGCTTTCCAGGCCGGTCAACAACTTTTACATTTTCGTTGGAAAACTATACAATGATCTACCTAATAAGTGAAAAAAGACATTATATACATATACATCTATTTATTTATTTATAATACATCCTGTATATCCCAATTGTTTTTTTTTTGCATCATTTGAAATAAAAATGTCGTTTTGATTAACCTAGCCGCAAAATTAAATTATATATTAGAATAGTTATAATATTACAATTTAATGATCATATTAATATATAATATAGTTGTTCATTATGTTCTCACTCAATAACACCAGTATAAATCCTTTGATTCATAAATTTATTCACCACAGTTCAACAAATCGAGACCGTTTCCCTTCGCTTCTGACACTTCTGACACAATTGGTCGAAATCATTACAGTTCACTCATTCGTTAGTGATCGCACTAGGTTACTATTGAATTAGTAAAGCGAAATTACTAAATAATAGTGAACCATGTTTAATAATTGACATTAATAAAACTTATACTAATTTATTAGTTAAATACCCGTGTAGGAATCCAATCAGGGATCCGGCCGGGTCCCGGCGGGATAGCCACGGTTTTACCCGGGCGCTGGCCGGGGAATCTGGCCGGGATCCGGCTAAAAACGTCACGGTAAACTGGTCGGATCCCGGCTTCAATACCGGCCGGGATCCGGCCGGGTAACCCGGCCACAGAGCGGTTAAAAAATGTTTTGCTTCAGGCGAGAAATTGATAACTGATTTGTCTTTTGAGGCTCATCGTACAGAATAGGGTGAACTCTAATTGTAAAATGAAGTAAACAAATTCTCGCGAGGAAATTAGAGTAGATTTTAAATTACTGATGCTAACAATCTCCTAGCAATTGTTGTATTTTGGAAATCACGTGTGATTTGAGGTTAGGAAGGAAGAAAGGAAACAAAGATTACACAACACTATACTTTAATGTAAAATTGTAATTATTCGCGCAGTGAGTGGGATTTTCAAGCTAATCACTGAAATAAGGTTGATTTCAATAACGGTTTTATTTGCCAACTTTGAGGGGAAGACGCGACATGAGTCGAACGTGCATTCTCGTGCGAGGTGCGAAACTGAAACTTACAAGTGTGTACGCCGACGCCAGGCGCAGAAGGCGTCAGACACGGCGGTAAATTTGAAAGTGTACAGACTAAAAATTGTCTGAAAATAGAGAAAATTGTGAAAATTGTAACAATTCTGCTGTTGCACATTGCAGAATCGATAACAGATTTATTTAATAAGGTAAAACATTAGAAAGAATTACATTTTTTTCTAAGAAGTTAAAAAACCTAATTTCTGTTTTACTGATCTAATAAATGTTCAAATCATACTTTCCGAATAATAATTCATCTAGAATCCCGTACGTCTTTGATGATGTCACGGCTCTTAAAAAATGTGTAATTTCTACGAAAAAAGTATGTTGACCAGTGGCCGGTCGGCTCCCGACCATGAAATATAACCAGGGTTGGCCCGGCCAGTAACCGGCCGGCTCCCGACTACGTGATTCGAGATAAATGTGGCCCGGTCGGCTCCCGACCGGTTCCCGGCCATGAAACCCAACCAGGGTTTAGCCCGGCCGGGATCCGACCAGAAACCTTGTTGTAGTAGGGCCAACTGGGGAAATTTCTACACGGGTACTTACTATTATAAAAGTCAAACCTCAAAATATTACTATTTTGTAAGTGAATAATACATTCTCTAATTTAATTAGTGAAATTTTCACTAATTCAGATTTAGAGAGCAGATTTTTGTTCGGAATAATTTATTTGAATGCCAGAAACTTTATATTTTATAGTAAATATGCTATTTATTCACATTCACATTTAAAACATATATACAAATTTTAAACAAATTTATAAAATTATTAACATATATCAAAATTGTATTTGTTTGCCAACAAAGTTTTAAAAAAAGCGATCAGTTTTTGATTGCACTCGCCTTCCTAGACTCATTTGATTGGAAAAATATTTTAAAATAAATAAAAAAATCCGTAATCAGCAAAAGATGAATTAATTTACTTTCATTTTATTTCAGACATTTTGGCTGCTGTCAATCACCAATGCTCATTAGGATTTAGCACGATTATATTTATATTCTGATGGAGACTGCTGTACGCAATATGTCATTTTCAACATTCAATATGTGATTTAAAAATTAGTGTTACGTGTGGCAAATTTTTCCCCGTTATTTGCAAACATACTGATGTCACCTTGTATCCGAAATTTAATTTGTAAATTATAAAGTAAAATTACACAACTTTGCCAAATTTCTTTATTTTCTTCGAAAAAAAATACTCTGCAACTCAAGACGTCGAATTTGTGAGATGTGATTGAATTTTAAAAAAATTCATAATCTCGAAATAGAAAACAAATCATCTCTGAATAAAGAAATCTTGGAAACATGTAAAATGCATGTACTTACTCCACAATTAAATCCAATTTCTGATCCACTGTACATATAATGGCTTCAATAAACTTATTACCTGTATTAACATTATTGTTTCCTATTATGATATTTCATTAATCAATTGGTTAACATCACTACTTTTATTAAAAATTTGAAACACATGAATCTAGATGTGTTTCTGATTTAGATTATATATACAAATATTTAATTGAAACGCGGCTCTAAAAATATTTTTCCAGCAATTATTGAAATTTTAGATCTTAATAACGAAGAATCAAAAATATAACTTCTGATCCATTAAAATTTCTGATATACACATTTGAAATATTATGTTATTTGATTTTAGTTTTTTTTATGTATGATTTTGTTGTCTTAAACTAATTTATTTCAGCTACTTACAACAAATATTCTTCCCAAAATAAAAAAAAAAATATATTTTCCTCTTTCATTCGAATAATGAATATTTAAATAGGCATTGGAAGAATAAACAGTGTCTGACTAATGTCATACCTTTCTACTGTAAAGCGATAAATACGTTTTTTATCAGTAAAAACGTGCGAGTAGAGAAAGATAGTTCTGGTCAGACATTGGTATATTCGCTCCTTTAGCTGATTTCCGTTTTTAATTAAGATAAAATTATATTGAATTAAATTTTTCATCAAGTATTCATACTCTTTGGTGAAAAATTCAACTAGTTAGTTGGAAGTTCAAGTATTTTATTAAGAATTCATTTCATTTGTTGAGGAAGGAGCTATGTTGTTGAAAATCCGTTATTGTTGGGTTGAATTTTTTTTCAATTAAGAATTAAACTATTCTTTATTTCGTCCCATATCCAACAAATCGGTTGAAGTTGATGTATTTTGTTGTTAGTTCGTCATTTTTTTTTGTAGAAAATTCATTTCCTCTATTTAAAATTCAACCGCTTGGTTGAAAGTTGAACTAATTTACTAAAAATCAATTCTATTAGTCGAGGATTCATTTTTTTGGTTAACAATGTTTTTGAAATATAGATTCTAAATGGTTCAATTAATCTGCAAAACCAAATTTTCACATTCGAATGAAATTAAAAACTGGACCTTATGGAACGCTTTTTTCCCCTGAAAATCGGCCAAATGTGAGTTGATTCATTTTGCTAAATATTCCCGGATGGAAAAATTTTCTACAAGAAAGTAGAAAATTTCTACAACTGTAATTTTTCATTCAAACATATAATTTTTTGTAAACGATTGTACAAAATTTAACAAAAAAATGCATTTGAATACAAATACATAATTTTTTCTTGTATTTTCTTGTAGAAAGTTAAAAAGATTAGCAATAAAGTACAAGTTTCTACAATTCAAAAATGTGTACAACTTTTTATAAATAATTTATTTACTTCGTTGTGAAACATCTACAAGGTATTACAGAAAACTACAGAATTTGAAAATTTTTTTATTTGGGTGTTTGATGTCAATTGAAACACTTTCATTTTCACGCAAATCATTGTAGAAAATTACAAATTATTACAAAGAAATACAAGATTTCAGAAAAATTGAAATAATGGGATCTTTACTTAAAATTATGTTTTCTATATTGGTACTTTATTATGGAAATATACAAGTTTCAACAAAAAAATATAAATCTTTACAAACAATACTTCTAGAATCTGTATAGTTCAGCAAATGTAATCATTCGATTGAAACTTTATAAACTATTCCTTATTGATAAATAATTTTATAAACTGAACCACTTATTCAATTTCAAATCCTATTCAGATATTGCTGCAATATAAAATCTTCCATTGTTAACCAATCTAAATTTAAATTTTCTAATCAATGAAGACATTTTTTTTAATATTCAGCAATGTTTTTCTTTTCATTGGAAATAAACAATTAAAACACAAATAATATAAACTGAACAATTTTAAATTGAATTATTTGAAATAGAAAGCCTTGAATAGTTAATACTTCAAAGTGTTAAATTAAAACATTGAACATTACAATCCTAATTGCTCTATTTAGCAAATTTGTAATATTCATGTGAAATTATTGAATTTTTATGCATAAACAATAATTTAAAAAATTATTAATACAGAGAAAATTTGAGTTAGTTCAAGAGATATTTATAAGTTTTGATAAGATCCAAACTTAATTAAAACTGGAAAACTTTTGAAAAAATAAAAGACTAAATTTAGATTCTTAAAGATTTCAAAATGAAATTGTAAATCTTTTCAAGAATCTTTAAAGGTTTTAGGAACACAAAAAAAATTCTCAAGTTTGTTGGGAAAATTCAAAACGATTTTATTTTGAAAAATTCATTTGTCATTTGAGAATATTTGTATCGAATAATACGAAAGTCGACATAATGTCTTTTTGAAAAGGCAACTACTTCATACTAATACTACTCTAAAGAAGTGCTAACTATAATAATTAAATTAGTAATTAGTAATTAATTCAAATTAGGCATGAGTGAAGAAATATTTATGAGAAAAATCGAAAAAATTATCAAATCTGTAAGTACTAGTGTTTTATTTATTTCAATAGTAGCATTAGATTTGTATAAAATTTGCCACCCCCCCCC
>CAKNXH010066903.1:0-20531 GCA_932178445.1 Andricus quercusramuli | reverse complement strand
TTGAAAAAATTTTTAGAAACGAGTGATAAATATTGTCATCTTGTAAATCGACTAAATCATCCATCCTGGTTCCGGATGTGTAATCTCTACCTACACAAGGTATTTACTAACCATGACTCGAAAGTGGAGCAATTAGATAAACTTCCGCAATACATCTTATCTTGGCCTACTTTATTCACTAGATCTTCTAAATTGTAAAGTCATGAGAAAAATATTTACGTTTAAGTGAAGGTTCACAAATTCGAGCACAAGATTGAAAAACATTTTCAGAAATGAGTGATAAATATTGTCATCTTGTAAATTGGCTAAATCACACAAGGTGTTTACAAATCATTGCTCGAAAGTGGAGCAATTAGAAGAACTTCTGCAATTCATCTATTTTGGCCTACTTTATTTATTAGACCTTCTAAACTGTTTGAATTTTTTCTAATTTTTAAAGTCATTCGACAAATATTTTCGTTTATTTGAACCTTCGAAAATTTGAGCACGAGATCGAAAAACATTTTGAACTTCACGGAAAAATGATTAAAAACTGTTCTCGACTTGTAAATGGGCTAAGCTAAAATTAGAAAATTTTTCACAATTCACCTACTTTGGCCTACTTTACTTATGAAACAAACTTTTAATAAACTCAAAAATTTAGAAAAAAAACTTTGGGTCGTCGTATTTTTGACAATCATGTAAATAAAAAAATATTTTAAAATAGACTCTTATTGAAAAGCTAAAAAATTTACTAAATAATTTGTAAAAAATATAATAATATAATAATATAATAATTTTAAAAAAATTGAAAATAAAATTAATCCCAGGCGTTTCGAATGAAAAGAAAAAATTTCAAACAAACTTTGAACGATTCAATTCAGTAATTTTTTAAATGTACTAAGCACATTTTGAAACAAAATTTTTCAGAAAGAAATATATTTTTTTTCAATATTTTTATTTCACATTTGAATAATAATTTCCAAAATACTTTAAGGACTTAAATTAAAAAAATGTTGTAATAAAAATATTTGATTATTTGGTTTACCACATACATAATTTTTATGAACAAAAAATTTTTTTTAATTATTTAAATTCGGGAATTTTATAGTTCAGATATTTTGCAATTCGGAAATTTTCTGTCGAGAACTTTATCGTTCGGGATTTTTCAAATTTTGTAATTTTAAATGGTCGAGAATTTTATTTTTCGGGATTGTCAGTCGTTCTTTGCCGGTATACAAAAAATTTCCGAAAAACCTAATATTAGTATTAGAAAATTCCCGAATTTGAACAATTGAAAAATGTTCTTTAAATAAATATTATTTATCTAATGGAAAAACAATAATAAAATGTATTGTCAATAGAAATTTTTTAGGAATATTTAACGTTTTTTCAAAACTATTGTTCAAATTTAAAATAACATTAATTTATAAAGAAAATTTCTCAATGCAAGTTGTTTTTTAAATACACCTAGTAGTTTTTTGAAATTATTTCCTTCGTAAATTAAATCTTTTAATGTTCTTTTGCATTGAGAAATATATTTTTTCAATTACTGTTATTTCAAATTCAAATAATAATTTTTAAAAATACATTGAACATCCAATTTTGTTAAATAAAAAAGTTAACATAAATGTTAATTTTCCACCTAGTAGTTAATTTTTTAAATAAATAGTTACATTTGTAACCAAATAGAGGAATTTTAAAATAAGAAAAAGGTCAGTTTCAAGCCAAAAATGAAATTCTTACATTTGCAGTTTAAAAAATTAATTCTTCAGAAAAAAAAATTCTACCCACAAAAACGAATTTTCCACAAAAAATTTAATTTTTCACCAATTAGCTAATTTTACGAATAAATCGATTAATTTCTAACCAAATAGTTGAATTTTCTACTAAAACAGTTGAATTTTTAACTAAGAGAGATAAGTTTTTATTAAAAAATTCAATAGTTACATTTTTAGTTTGAAAAATGAATTTTCAACCAAAAAAAAAAAAAGAATTTTCTACTAGTTGAATTGAACCCAAACAGTTGAATTTTAAAATAAAAAAGATAAATTTTCAAACAGAAATATAATACTTAAATTTTTAGTATAAAAAGGTTAATTTTCAACCAAACAAGAATCGAGTTTTCAACCAAAGAGATGAATCTTCAATAGGGTGGTCCAAAAATTTTTTTTTCGAATTTTTATGGGGACAGCCCCCAAATTTGTTCGAAACCAACCAAAGATAAATCCATTTTTTTCTTTGAAAAAAATGATATTTAGGGATGCCGCAAGCCCCATGAAATTTAATATGTATTTCCCATAAAAAAAGACGTTTTTGTAAATCTTATTCAGAATCCTCAATATTATCACAAACGAGTTGAAACTCAACATTTCTCTTCAAAATTAGCCATGGAATACTAATAAAATATCACTTTTCAAATATCACCCCCGTAAGTCCGTTTTATGGGGTCCCAAAGAAACCCCATAAGTGAAAAAATGGGTTTTGCGAGTTTTTGGCGCTAATTATGATTTTTGCGGTTTTTAAAATGAAAATTATTATTTCTAATACATAAAATATTACTTTATAATGAAAATGAGATATTTTCATGAATTGTTTAAAGAATTTATTATTGTTTTTAGCAATTTTCTCATAGAATGGAGTTAGAAAGACGCGGTTTTTTTCACAAATTTCCCATTTGTTGTCCAATTTTGAATTAGAGGGAAGCGATAGTTCATCAATGTTAATAATAGTGATTGTTTAAACAATTTACCATAATTATTAATAATATTATATTTCAATAATGCTAGAAAAATGCGTTTTTTTTAATTTCTGGCTTTTTATCCAATTTTCATTTGGAGTGAAGTAAAAATGAATTCAAGTTAACAAAAAAATTGTTTAAACAATTTATTATACTTATTAATAATATTATATTTGAATAATGCTAGAATGATGCGGTTTTTTCAATTTCTGGCTTTTTGTTTAGTTTTCAGTTGGAGTGAAGTAATAATGAATTAAAGTTAACAAAATAATTGTTTAAACAATGTATTAAAATTGTTAATAATATTCTATTTGCTTCATTCGTAGACTGTTGCGATTTTTTCTGACATTTTCAACTGTTTGTCTATTTTTCATTAGGCGTGACTTAATAATTAATTAAATTTAGAAAAAATAATTGTTTAAACAAATTGTTATTGTTTATAACTATCCTCATCTATATCAATGCCTGATAGTTGCGGTTTTCGGCAATTCTTACCTCTCTGTCCTTTTTCCACTTAGTGATGTAATAATTAATTAAAGTTGACAAAAAAGTTGTTTAAACAATTTAATATTGTTTATAACCATCTTTTCTTTAATAAGTGCTAGAAAGTGGTGGTTTTTTCTAAAATCTGTCACTTTGCTTCGCCTGCTTAATTGCTAACAATTAATAAATAAACATTACAGTAAACTATATTTTAAATAATCTCTTTCCTTTTTAAGAATATATTTTTCTGAAATAAAACGGATATTCAAAATATGCTTCAAATTTTCTACACGGATCATATTGAATAAAACTTTTCCTTTGATCAGGCGCAATTGATATAGATGAAGATAGTCAAAAACAATAATAATTTGTTTAAACAATTATTTTTGCAAAATCTAATTAATTATTAAGTCATACCTAATAAAAAATAGACAAACAGTAGAAAATTTCAGAAAAAACCGCAACTTTCTACCAATTAAGCAAAGATAATATTATCAACAATGATAATATATTGTTTAAACAATTATTTTGTTAACTTGAATTCATTATTACTTCGCTGCAAATGAAAATTGAACAAAAAGCCAAAAATTAAAAAAAAACTGCATCTTTCTAGGATTATTCAAATATAATATTATAATAAGTATAATAAATTCTTTAAACAATTATTTTGTTGACTTGAATTCATTATTATTTCACTCTAAATGAAAACTGAACGAAAAGTCAGAAATTTCAACAAAAAAACCGTATCTTTCTAGCATTATTTAAATATGATATTATTAATAATTATAATAAATTGTTTAAACAATTATTTCGTTAACTTCCATTTATTGTTACTTCACTCCAAATGAAAATTGGACAAAAAGCTAGAAATTAAAAAAAAACGCATCTTTCTAGCATTATTCAAATATAATATTATTAATAATTATAATAAATTGTTTAAGCAATCACTATTGTTAACATTGATTAACTATCACTTCCCTCTAATTGAAAATTGGACAACAAATGGAAAATTTGTGAAAAAACTGCGTCTTTCTAACTCCATTCTATGAGAAAATTGCTAAAAAGATTAATAAATTGTTTAAACAATTCATGAAAATATATAATTTTCAGTATAAAGTAATATTTTATGTGTTAGAAACAATAATTTTCATTTAAAAACCGTGAAAAATCATAATTAGCGCCAAAAACTCACAAAACCAACTTTTTCACTTATGGGGTTTCTTTGGGACCCTATAAAACATACTTATGGGGGTTCGTTCCCATTTTTTATGGAGTTTCGTATTACTTGTAATATATATTCTATACTTTAAAAACTCGAAAAATAAAAGTGGACTTGAAATAAAAGTTTGTATTTGAAAAATAAAAATTGTTTGCTGTTGAAACCTAATTTAGAAGCTAAAAGATGAGCTTGCGAGTAGACTTTAATGGAGATCGAAAATTCCAATTCCGAATTGGCTTTACGATCCATTGGATCAGCCAAATGTCTTTATCTTTATCTTCGCCTTCCGGTTTACGACATCATTCCAGACTAAACCGTATAAAAAAAGATGAAAGTTGTTCATTCACAGTTTCAATAGGGATTAAAACTTTCTTTCAGGAGTCAAAAACACTCCCCTTATTGGCCAACTCTGTAAAATTGAACTTTATTCAGCAACACTTCAGCTTGGGAGTGGATTTTTTTTCAACTCTAAATAGCGATTTTGATTTTAGAGAAACCTTTTTTCCTTTCCTAAAAAGTTAAAATTTTGCCGGTTACCTAATTCTGTATTGCCATCCTTTGAATTGTTCCCAAAATTATCAAAAAATAATTGACACTAAAAAATTTTCCTTTTAATAATAATATTTAGAAACATTTGAAAATAAATTTTCTCCCGAAGTAAAATTACGCATTTGAAAATTTAGATTTACACAGTTGGTGTAGAAAATTCCTAATCTTTATTGACAGATAAGCAAACTAAGAGCACTCTCTAATATCCAGTAATACTAATATTAATCGGTAAATTGCATAGAGCTCTGACGAAGCTTTTTATGAAATTGTTAACATTGCGACTTCGGTAGAGATTGGGAATTAAAAAAAAAAGTTTATAGTTGATATGCTCCTTACTTTTGCGTGGGATTTGTTTGAAACAGTAAGAAAGATAATCTTCGGGGATAATGGATTTTTATCTAGTAAGAGAAAGTGAGAAGAAGTTATCTCATTAGGTAGTTACATACAGGAGAGGTAGGGGAACCATAGGAGGGAGTGAGAGGAAATCTTCCCATTTTTGTAAAGGAGGGATGTATGGTTGATAGATTTCAAGGGAGGTGAAAGGAGGTTATAGGATAGAAGAAGATAGCAAATGGAAGAGTGACCTGGAAAGTATTAGAGGACGGAGTGAGAGGATAAATGTCCAAAAAGATGGAAAGGCGGAGTAAATTATCTATCTCCTAAGATAGAAAGAGATAGCGAGAGGAGCGGGTGCTTTTTCATTTCGATTTTCTCCTGAAAAGAATTTGATTAGCAGAGATTCAATTCGTTAGTAAGTCGGAAAGGGATGAAGTTAGTCAGTTTGTCGGCTGAAATGGCTGGTATGCCAGCTGTCTCAGCGGAAACGGGCAGGCTGGTATGTCAGTTATGCTGTTAGTCGAGGAAATGGGGGTGGGGGGATTGAAGCAACTAGAAAAAATCATGTTTCTCTTGATTTTTATTCGTATTCTTTATCTGATCACGATTTTACAGAGAGTCGGGGTTCTTATTTGTCGAAGTCTTGGTTCGTCTTCAGAAGAGGGTGATGCGTCGTCAAGCTTGTCTCTGGCTGGCTTCCAGCTGGAGGTTACTGCCAATCGAGAAAGAGAGAGAGCTCCGAAGATTGTGTGTGTGCTTGGTTGCTCACGGGACTATGGCTACCAGCTCCCAAACACTTCTGACGTTCTGGGCCCGTGCGCGCTTTTTTAACGAGGAGGCTGCGTGGGAGTCGAGCAGAGGGGGTAGAAAGTCGTTGGAGGGAGATGCGCGCGTCGAGTTTCGCGGGCGCTCTACTCGCAACTCTGGCCTCTATTCACCCTGCCGCCTTGCTGACGTCACTGCTGACGTCACTTCACACATTACCTCCTTCTCTCTCTCTCTCTTACTGACAGGTCTAATTACCAGTCATTATTATTTTAAGATATTTGCCTACTGAATAAATAAACCTCGTCTGCGAGGATGTTTGAAATCTACCAATAAAAGAGTCTCGCGCTATGCGAGCCGCATATAACATAGCCTCTATTTTTTGAAAAGTCGTATCTGAAATAATGTGAAAATAACAAAAAAATTGCTGAACCTTTTCAGTAATGTGGACGGAAATAAGAAATTTTTTTCAGTAGGTATACATTTTTTAAAGGCGTATAATTTTATTGTATAATTTTGACCAAAAAGAGGGGCAGAACTGGAACCCAGCAACAATGTATAAAAATAATCAAACTCACAACATTGATAGAGATTGGGATTTTTTTTTTAAAACAAGATCATAAGGATTTTGTGTTTTTATACCTCGTACTTAGAATAATGTGAAAATAACGAAATCATTTTATTAAATGGCTCAATTCTGTAAGAAAAAATAGAAATAAATCAATTTTTTGCCTTCAAATATTAACACGGAAAAATAGGAACATGCATGCAATATCAGTGACGGTTGAGTATACAAGTAAACTTGAACTGCTTTCAAAATTTGAAATTTTCTGAATCTCATATAACAAATCTCGCAAAAATAGTACAAGATTACCGAACTTTTTTAATAATGCCGGAAGAGATTAGGAAAAATTTTCTATGGCGCATATATTCCTCAAAGATATATAGTTATTTAGTATAATAATTTTCATTAAAAAATACGCACAGAATTCGGAAATAGCAGTTATACAAATTTTCCAACTAACAACTTTGGTAGAGATTAGGAATTATTAAAAAAAAACAAGTTCATAAAGTTTTTATGTTTTGCAATCTTGTATATAGAATAATATAAAAATAATAAGATATTACTAAATTTTATGAAATAGATGCACAGAACTCGGATTATCAGACTCATAACTTTGGTAGAGACTGGGCATTTTTGTTAAAAGAGAAGTTTTTAAAGATTTTAGGATTTAAAATTAATTTTTTAATTGGAAGTTCAACTATTCTATGTTTCGTTAAAAATTCATCTTTTTTTTTTAAATTAAGGTTTTCTCTGGCTAAAAAATTAAACCACTTGATTGAGAATTCGTTTCTTCAATTCATTTTTTTTCAAAATATTAATTATTACATCTTTTATTGAAAAATTATCTATTCTAGTTGAAAATTCCACTATTTGGTTAAAAATTCATCTTTTCTGGTAAAAGTTTAATCTTTTTGTTTGGAAAATGTATCTGTTTCGTTGAAAATTTCACTGTTTTTTTGAAAGGTCTTTTCAGTTTTTTTACGCATACATTTTTTAGAGGTATATAGTTTTATTGTATATTATATTTTATTGGAACATGCATAGAACTTTGACGCTTCAATTATAAAAATAATCAAACTCACAACTTCGGTAGAGATTAGAAATTTAATGAAATACAAGTTCACAAATTTTTTATGTTGGAAAAATAAATAAATATTTATAAATAATAACAAAAATAAATAAAGAATAAATTTCTCATAGGCATATAGTTATATCGCATACTAAATTTCATCGAAACGCAGAAGACGTTTATTCATTCAGTAGGCAACCATCTTAAAATTAAAGTAACTAGCAATTCGACCTGCGAGTAAGAGAGAGAGAGAGAGAGAGAGAGAGAGAGAGAAGGAGGTCCTGTACAGTGTGACGTCAGCAGTGATGTCAGCAAGGCAGCAGGGCGAGTAGAGGCGCGAGTCATGCGTAGAGCGCCCGCGATGCTCGACGCGCGCATCTCCCTCCAACGACTTTCTACCCCCTCTGCTCGACTCCCACGCAGCCTCTCCGTTAAAAGAGCGCGCACGGGCTCAGAACGTCAGAAGTGTCTGGGAGCTGGTAGCAACAGCCCCGACACTAAACCCTACAGTTGGAAGCCAGCCAGAGGTCTTTAAAAGCAAGCCATTGCCGAGACCAACCAAGCATGCACAAAATCTTCAGATCATTCTTTCTTGATCGTCAGTAACCTACAGCTGGAAGCCAGCCAAAGACTAACTTGACGACGCATCACCATCACCCTCTTCTGAGTACGAACCAAGACTTCGATAAATAAGAACCCCGACTATCTGTAAAATCATGATCAGATAAAGAATACGAATAAAAATCAAGCGAAACATAATTTTTTCTAGTTACTTCAATTGCCCCCCCCCCCTTTTTTCCTCCACTAACGGGCTAGCTGGCATACCAGCCCGCCCGTATCCGCTAAGATAGCTGGCATACCAGCCATTTCAGCCGACAAACTGACTAACTTCGCCAGTTTCCCGCTTACTAACGAATTGAATTTCCGCTAATCAAATCCTTTTCAGGAGAAAATCGAAGTCGAAAATACCCGCTCAACTCTCTATCTCTTTCTATCTTCCCTCGACATTTATCCTCTCACTCAATCCTCTGGTACTCTCCAGATCACTCTTCCATCCGCTATCTCTTTCTATCATATGAGATAGACACATCCCACCCTCCTTTCATCTCCCTCGAAATCTACCAACCATTCATCCCTCCCCTACAAAAAAATGGCAACATTTCCTCGCACTCCCAGCTATGGTTTTCCTGTCTCTTATTATCTAATGAGATAAGTAATTCCCACTTTCCCTTAGTAGAGAAATTATACGTGTAAATTATTATCTTAGGAGGCAATAAGATAATAAAAACATGACTAATTTTTTTTTATTAACTCCAGACGAGATTGAAACATTTTATGATACATAAATCGCACAAAAATTGTTCTCCCAAAAAACATTTTCTCAAATTGTATTTTGATATTGCTACTAAAAAATATAAATCCAAGAAAACTTTTTTTTTGGTTTCGTTTAGGCTTCCAGGTCGTTCAAATTGAACTCTGAACATTCAAGTATGTGCAATTAATTTCACGCAATGACAGGGAAGAATGTTTGAACTAAGGGCTGAGATCAAGGCTTCATGCCCGAGAGGAGGATGCCATTTTAGTTGACAGAAAGTAAACACGTAATTCGAGCAGGCTTTCCCATGGTCTAAAGAGAATCTCACTGAATACTTATTTCTTATCTTCATTGTTTATGTTTACACTTCGAGGATGAAATCGTTTGAAACCTTTTACGTTGCCTTTTTCAGGGTCCCCTTTTTACCTAATCCCCCTTTTTTTTCTTTCACACCCTTGAATTAAATAAATCCTTGTAAATACCACAATTGAAAGTTTTGAAACCCTTCTTCATCTTTTTTAGAAAGTTTTGTTTCATTTTTCATGAATACTAAACAGAAATTTAATTTATTAGAAAATAACTTTTTCGTATGTCTGGTTATGATACTGCGTCATCATGCTGCGCTATACACGCAAAAGTGCGTGCTGCCCACTTGAAGTGTTAACGTGCGGTGTTTTTGTGAAAACAGTAATATATAATAATAATAGAAAATAGAAAATATTGCATTTTCTTGGACAAAAATGCAACTGTTTTGTTGAGAATTCAACTTTTTCCTAGAAAATTTACTTTTTGTTTGAAATTTGTATTTTTTTGTAGAAAAGTCTATTGAAATCCTTTTGGATGAAAATTCAACTCTTTTTTTGAAAATTTCTCTTTTTGATTTAAAAATTCACCTGTTTTAGTAGAATTTTCATTTTTCTTGGACAATGCAACTGTTTGGTTGAAAATTTAATAATCTTTTTTAAAAGTCTTACTTTTTGGTTAAAAATTCGACTATTTAGCAGAAAATTATATTACAGTTTACAATTCTCATTTTGGCGTTGGAAACTGAACTTGAATTTTCTTTGGATGAAAATTCAACCATTTTTTTGAAGTTTCTTTTTATTTCATCTGTTCTCAAAGAAATATTTCATCTTTCTTGAATAAAAATACAAACTTTTGGTTTAAAATTCAATAATTTTGTTGTAAAGTCATAGTTTTTGGTGGAAAATTCTGCTGTTTTGTTGAAAATTTAACTATTTTGTAGAAAAATTTACTTTTTCGTTAAATTTAATATTTTGGTGTTGAAAAGAGAACTGAAATTTTCTCTAAATGAAAATTCAACTAGTTTTTTGAAATAGTTAAGAATAGTTTTAGAAATTTTTGTTTTAACTGTTTGGTTGAATGGAAAACTATTTTGTCAAAAAGTCATACTTTTGGTTGAAAATTTCTACTGTTTCGTTGAAAATTCAACTATTTCGTAGAAAATTCACTTTTTGTTTAAAATTCATATCTTGGTTTTAAAAATCGAACTGAAAGCTTTTCTGGATGAAAGTTCAACTTAAAAAAAATTTTATTTTTGAAATTAAGAATTCATCTGTTTCAGTAGAAATTTCATCTTTCTTGGATAAAAATTCAACTATTTGGTAGAGAATTAAACTATTTCGTTAAAAATGCATCCCCTTTGGTTAAAAAAATTCGTCTTTTCGGATGAAAAATTCAATTTTGTTCGTAGAAACTTATTTTTTGTTAAAAATTCATAGTTTGATCTTGAAAAATCAATTGGAATCTGTTCTGGATGAAAATTCAACCATTTTTTTTAAAATTTGTTTTCTTTTTAAATATAAATTTATCTGTTTCAAGAGAAATTAAATATTTTTTGGATGAAAATGCAACTATTCTGTAGAGAATTCAACAATTTTGTTAAAAAGTCACCTTTTTTTGGTAAAAATTGCACTTTTTGGATTGAAAATTCAACTTTTAGTAGAAACTTATTTCCTTGGTTAAAAATTCATATTTTGATCCTGAAAAGTCAACTAAAATCTATTTTAACATAAAATTAAACTATTTTTTTCCAATCTACCTTTCTGGTTTACAAATTCATCCGCTATGGCGGAAATTTCTAAATGAAAAAGATGAATTAAAAAAAAGTTGAATTTTCTGTTAAAAACGATTTTAATTGACTTTTCACGATGAAAATATGAAATTTTAACCAAGGAATAAGTTTCTACGAACAAAATTGAATTTTTCATCCAAAAAGGCGATATTTTCAACCGAATGGGTTGAATTTTTAACGAAATAGTTGAATTCTCTACCAAATATTTTTATCCAAGAAAGAAGAAATTCATACTAAAACGGATTTATTTTCAATAAAAAATGGACAATTTTTTTCAAATTTGAACTTTCATCCAGAAAAGCTTTCAGTTCATTTTGTAACACCAAAATATGTATTTTAAACAAAAACTAAATTTTCTACGAAATAGTTAATTTTTCAAAGAAACAGAATTTTCAATCAAAAGTATGACTTTTTAACAAAATAGTTTTTTATTTTCAACCAAACAAATAGGTGAATTTTTAAATCAAAAAGACAAATTTTCAAAAAAGGTGTTGAATTTTCATCCAAAAGTATTCCAGTAGACGTTTCTACAGAAAAATACAAATTTTAAACAAAAAGTAAATTTCCCAGGAAATAGTTGAATTTTGAATAAAACAGTTGAATTTTTCTCCAAGAAATATAAATTTTTAACAAAAGGTTAATATTATACAAAAGAGTTGAATTTTTAACCCAAAAAGACAAATTTTTAACAAAACAGTTGAATTAGAAAAAAAATGATGTCTTTTCAAGAAAATTGTTAAATTTTCAATCAAATATAAAAATTAAAAACTAAAAAGATAATCCTCAGAAGAAAGTTTTTGCGAATTTGCGAAAATTACGTACATGAATGAAGGACCCCCCAACCGTAACCACTTGTGAAAAGGTGTCCCCCCCCCCCTCCCTCCTTGAGATGTTACGCAATTCAAGTACAGTCCCTAACCTCGTTTCTGTTGATGGTTAGTGTAATAAAAGACATTGTAGTTCAGTAAAGTACACCTTTGCGGAAGTGAATAGAATAGGTCGTAAATAGAGACCTGAGTATCAGGTGGTAGCATCAGCCAGTTTTATGGATTATGTGTCATGAAGTAGAGTTCCACGGACCAAGCTTCGGCGGCGTAAAATCGCTTATACCTGAGTGGCGTGGCGTGTCCAGTCGCTTGGAGGTGGAGGGGATACATTGGTTAGAAAGAGAAGGCGGATACCACTCTCGGACTCCTCGCTTGCTCCTGTGTATCCCCTCCACCTCCAAGGCGCAGGATAGGCAGCGCCACTCACTATAAGCTTCGGCGGCGTGGCGTCGCTTATACGTGAGTGGCGTGGCGTATCCAGTGGCTCAGAGGTGGAGGGGATGCATAGGTTGGAAAGAGAAGGCGGATACTACTCTCGGACTCCTCGCTTGCTTCTGTGTATCCCCTCCACCTCCAAGGCGCAAGATAGGCAGCGCCACTCACGTATAAGCGACGCCACGCCGCCGAAGCTTCGACGGTGGAACTGCACTCATGAGTAATACGGAAAATGAGAATTGGGACGAAGTACGAGGTTGACCTCCGCGGTTCAGGGCTGATGTGTTTTAGGTTCAAGGCAGAGGTCGAGAATGAGAGAAAATCTGTGAGATTCGTATCGCTCTAACTGGTTGCTGAAATCCCTCGAGATGTCATGTCGTGCTTTCCAAGATGATTTCTCTCTCTCGAGCTCGGACACGACGTTCTAATTTCGAGGAGGGAATTTCAGCTGCGGACTCAGAAAAGGAATCCGCGTTGACGTGTTGAAAAATCTCTACATTCTCGCGAAATGAGGTTCAATATCGAAAATTGCGAAACAGCAGATAAAAAATTTGATATCGTTTTTTTTCAGGGACAACACGGAAAATTTCTGGAAATTTAATATATTAGTAACCTTCCATACTAATTTCAGAAAAAATAAAAACGTATTCAGATACAATTTTGAAAATTGAATGCAGATACTCGTTTCACAACATGAGATTCATTTCAAAAATAATATAATTAGTGGTATTTCAAATTTGAATAAACTTTTATTATGCAAATTATATCCAGTATTCAATTACATAACCTGAAAGTAAATTATCAATTTATGTTACTTAATTGAAGAATATTGAAATCCAATCTTAATGTAATTTGATATTGTGAACAAAAGTAATCAGCTAATTCTTAAGTAATCAGTTCACAACATAAAATGTATGAAAAAATTACTTTCATTAAAACTTTATAATAATTTTTACTTTATTCAATCAACAATATTATTGGCATTGAAACATCGAAATAATTTTTATCTCCCGTAAAGGATTTGAACATTTATTCCTGAAAATTTAATTTATTCATAAAACAGAATCAGTTAATGAAAATTTAATTCAAATATAGTCATTTAACAACTTTACAAACATCTTCAAAAAATAATTAATCAGTCAGTTCAGAAAATAAGAAGCATGGGACGCCGAAGAATAACGCGCATATCATGATAAAAAAGAACATCTGCGACTGGATTAGAAATGTAGAAAAATTACTGAAATACATTTCATTTAACGCCGTGTATTGAGAAAGTCTGTCATAACAACCAAATGTATAACATCTTCAATAACAAATTACATTGAAAGTAATAGTGAAAATAAATAAATCGAAATAATTATCGGTGATCGATAAAATAGAAATCTACTTTTTAATTCTGTTGAGGTTAACTTTAAATATATAGAGGTCACCCTATGAGAAGATTTTTTTTTTGAAAATCGAATCAGGAAGTTCGAAGTTGAAAGAAGAAAATCTTTTGCGACCCACTCGATCCTCGTTAACGGCTACTTCACATTTCACAGTAATCCAATTCGAGAACTTCCGCTTCCGAGCATTTTCCATTTACAGATTTATAGGGAAACTTTTTTTTTACTTGATAAGATAAATTTAAATTTACGTAAATAAATAATAATAAATAATAAAATAAATAAATAATTTATAATAAATAATAATAATATGTAAACGAGAAAAACTAATTACCAGAACACTTGCTACAATTAGAAATAAAATTGTGCAAAAAAAAAAATTAACTGAAGGAAATATTAAAAGTTATCTCTACCAATGACAGGTTGGCGATTTGACGTGGAAACTTGGATAATCCTGTAAATGACCTGGAATTTAGTTTCTAGTCCTGAATTTTTTTTATTCAGAATTTTTTTCTTGAAAATTTTGCTATTTTGTTGAAAATTCGTTTATTTTTTTTTAAATGCAACGTCTTGGTTGAAAATTAATTTTCTTTCTTTAAAATTCAACTATTTGGTGCAAAATTAATCTTTTTTATTACAAAAAATTAATGTTGAAAATTAAATTGTTAAAATTCATCGTTTTTGGTGGAAAATTACTCCCCTTGGTTAAAAATTGAACTATTTGGTTAAAAATTGAGGTATTTGGTTAACAGATTAAACTATTTCGATGAAAGTTTAATTATTTTGTTAAAATTTCAACTATTTTTTCCAAATCCTCTTTTTTGGTAAAAAATTCAACTTTTTTGTAGAAAATTCGCCCTTTTGCGTTTAAAATTAATCTTTTATGGTGAAAAAAGTATCTTTCTCGTTTGAAAATTCATCTCTGTCGGCGGGAAATGAACTTTTTTCAAAAATTTAATTTGCGGATTGAAAATTCATCTATTTTGATGAAAATTCGTCTCTTGGCAGAAAAAAAATTTTTGGTTGAAAATTAACCGATTAAACGAACTTACCTGTAAGTGAAGTTCAATCGGAATTATATGAGTCGTCTCGTTCGAATAGATCATTATGTAGTACCACTTCTCCTGTTCGATCTGATCACAGATTTTAAAGCTTTTTGAATTTAAAAAAAATTGCCAGCATGGGCCTTTCTTCTTCTGGTGACGCCCCGCGGTATTACGTCATTTATTTTAAAGCAGACAAATCGCAAAATTATAAATTAGGGATTTTCCATGAGGATAAATTTGGGTTAGGGAGGGAATGATCTATTCGAACGAGACGACTCATATAATTCCGATTGAACTTCACTTACAGGTAAGTTCGTTTAATCGGTTAATTATATTTCGTCGTCTCGTTCTTCTAGATCATTATGTAGATGTTTAAAGCTAGATTGCGATTTTCTAGAAAAAGAACTTTATTCCTATAATTTTGATTTTAACACTTTCAATTTTATATCTTATTCAATACCACTGCCTTAGCGAACGCAGTTTTATCAATTATTGGCTTCTTATAAAAACGAGCAAATACTGTGGACTTTTCTGTCCATCCTGCAGTCTGACGAATAATATCGA
Organism: Andricus quercusramuli; assembly: GCA_932178445.1. Classification (NCBI taxonomy): domain Eukaryota; kingdom Metazoa; phylum Arthropoda; class Insecta; order Hymenoptera; family Cynipidae; genus Andricus; species Andricus quercusramuli. The sequence goes on along the minus strand of CAKNXH010066903.1, from coordinate 5,159 downwards.
CATTTATTCCTTTTTGGCTAGCTGCGGATGTAGACGCATGTCGCGTACTATGAGTTTTGAAAATAGACGTGTCGACTCCGCTTTTGTTTAACACATTCTTTATCCATCGTGATAATGTTTGTTTTGTAGCGGCTTTGTACGGTTTTTTACATGTGATAAATAACTCTTTAATCGATCCTCTTAGTTTCGCTGTTACAGAAATATATGTTTGCAACGTAGATGCTACACAAAGTTCTCGCTGCTCGGCAAAAAACGGAATTACTAAACATGGCTGAGACTTATTCACTTTAGAAGTTTTTAAGCGACCAGAAATTTTTATTTGAATCACCTCATTCGAAATAATTATATTTTCTAACAGAATTTTCGATAACGTTTGTATACGTTGTGAAGTAACTAAAGCAAGTAACATCACTAATTTTTCTGTTATTTGTTTAAGTGATAACTGACTATTTTGACATGTTTTAAAATAGTCAAGAACTATTTGGGGGTCCCAAATGCAATCATACTTTGGCTTTTGTGGCTTGACAACTGAAACCCCTTTAAAAAATCGTCTCATTAAGGGATTATTACCAAGTTCTGACAAAGAAATTAAAGAAATAGCCGATCTGTAAGAATTGAGAGTACCATAGCAGCCTATTTGTTTGAAAATTATCATTAAAAAGGACATTACATTTGAGATGTCTGCATCAAATACTGACAAATTATTTTTGGTACAATATTCCCACCATGTGCGCAAGGGTTTGTTGTATTGTTTTATTGTAGAATGAGATAATGAAGCTAACATGACTTCTATCCCTGATTCCGGTATGCCTCTGCGCCGAAAAGCTTCGCCGATAATTTTCCTGGTACTAGGGTAAGATTTCTAGCTAATGGATGTGCTTTCCTGAAAGGACATGTGAGTAAATCAATTTTCGGAGAAAAATACAATGGCTCTTCAAATAATATTTCTAGAAATAAGGGGTACCAAGTCTGCGCAGGCCATAAAAGTACCACTAACACTCCTTCAGCCCTATCATCAATAATTTTCCTTAAAACTCGCAATATTAAAGAAAATGGAGGGAAAGCATATAAATAAGTCGATTTCCAGGATATAGTAAATGCGTCAGTTGCAAAGGATTCCGGATCTCTAAACCATGAAACGAATTTTTTACATTTTCTATTTAAGTTTGTTGCGAATAAATCTACCTCGAATTTTCCAAATCTCTTTTCAATATACTCAAATGCATAGTGATTTAACTCCCACTCTGTTTCTGGCGGAAGAATACGAGATTCATTATCTGCAATCTTATTATCTTTTGATTTTATATACAACGCAAAGATCCACAAACTTCTTCTCTCACACCACTGCCAAATTTCTCTACTAATTTTGTTAAGTTTAGGGATTTTTACGCTTCCCATACGATTTATGTACGATAAGGCAGTAGTATTATCAACTCGAAGCAAAATCTGCCAAGATTGGTAATTATATGCAAAGCATTTAAGAGCGTTAAAAGCTGCTTTTAGTTCTAGTACATTTATATGTTCTTTCTGATCCTTTGCGTCCCACCAGCCGTGCGTTTTTTGCTCATTGTAACATGCCCCCCAACCGGTTAGAGACGCATCTGAACATATTTCCATTTGGAAAACTGAATCTCGAATAGGGTTATTTACGGAAGTAATGTTTTTAATCCACCAACCTAAGTCGATTTTTACTTCAGGCGTTATTTGCATTTTTGCATCAAAATTCCCGTTATTATTTTGTAAAGCTAAATATTTTTGTCTTTCCATTACCTTGGTGTAAAGCCACCCGTATTTCACACCTGGGCAAGCTGAAACCAAAGTGCCAATACATTTTGCAAACTCTCGAATTTGACATGTTGATTTTGATCGCAATTCTTTCGTTAAATTCAGAATTTTCTCTCTCTTTTCTTTAGACAGCTCAACAATAAATTTATTACTATCAAAATTGAAACCTAAGAATTTACATTTTTGAGCGGGTTCTAAAGAACAGTTTTCAAAGTTCAATATGAATCCAAGTGACTCTAGGAATTCCTTTGTGAACAAAACATTTTTACGGCACGATTTTTCAGTATTCCCCAAGACTAATATGTCATCTAAATAAATCACAGAATAAAAACCCTTGCTCCGCAAAAAATGTGCAACCGGTTTTAACAATTTTGTGAATACAAATGGTGCTGTGCAGTGACCAAATGGCATGCAGTTGAATTCATAAACTTTATCGTCAAATTTGAACCGTAAATATTTTCTAAAATCTTTTTCAATGGGAATCAAGAAATAGGCATCCTTTAAGTCTATTGACGCCAGATAGCACATTGGTGTCAAAAGTCTGATAACAGTTTTTTGGTCCTCCATTTTGAAATGTTCGGTACAAATGAACGAATTTAAAATTTTCAAATTTAAAATAAACCTTTTTTGACCGTTTGGTTTGTCTACTAAAAAATATGAGGAGAGGAATTGGCTTTTTGAAGTTTTACATTCTGTTATTGCACCTTTTGAAATAAGATCATCTATTGAAATTAAATAGTTGTTATATTCCAAGCTTGTTAATTTTGGAGTACTAGGTTCAACGCTTTGAACCACTTTTTTAATAAAGGGAATCTTATAACCTTGTACATATTCAAGTATCATGCTGTCATTTGTCAGCTCTTTCCAGACATTTATAAAAAGACTTAACCTACCAGCAGTCTTACCTACATTTACTAACGGCGATAATTCTGACGGTAACTCGGTTGGGTTCTGTATTTCGGCCCGGCCTGGTGAACCCTGGATTGCCTGGAGTTCCAGTGACCTCCTCTGGACGGGCCCCTGAAGTTTAAAGCCGCTCTTGATGATGAGTGGTTATAAGCCTTATGAGGTCTCGAGTAGGGCTTCGCTGGAATAAATCTCTGATTTGGCTTTTCCATTTTGGAACTTCCTGGTGTTGATTTTACTATATCCTTGCTCCGTTTTTCAACATCCTTTCTAGCATTTAAGCGATCATGAAGGTCATCTCCAAATAAGAGGATTCCAATGGGAAGATCTACTGTGACATCTTTTACCATTCTATTCACATTTGGCGTAATGAACGACCGTCTTGTCATTGAAATATTATAATGGATATCCGACAGAATTCTGGCCGCATCGCTCAAAGGATAAAGCAAACTTGGGTTACTTTCTCCCCCATCGTTAAATATGGTCGATAAAGCCATTCCGATAGCGTAAATTGCAGATCCCAATTTATTTTGGGCCGTTGTTTGGTAACCATCCTTTTTAATAGCAATATCTGTCATAGTAGACTTAATAACCGGATTCAAATCTGGAGCCTTAAGAGCTGAAAAATTTTCAGGTATTGGATACTTTTTTAATATTTCCTTCATAGGCTCAGCGGCCAACCCCTTTTCTAGAATCAAAGTCCACATTTCGATTAAAATATTATGAACATTTCCCTCAGAATTGTTATGTTTAGATAAATCATCACCAAGAATTTTTAAAGTATCGCGACGCAACTGAACGTCGCCAGGTTTATCAAAGGGGTCAGAATTTTCAGCGCCCTCTTCTGAGTCCGAATGCCTAGCCTGCAAGCTTTTTGAAGAACTTCTGTCTGAATAGTCTGATGATTCATCGTAATAATGATCGACATTTTTCTCCCGATCATAACCTCCGAAATCAATGTTTCGATGGCGAGATTCGTTTGCATCTTTCGGCGCGTTTACATATTTATCCGTCGTACCTCTCCGATAGCGATCAGACTTGTATTTATCTGAATGCAGATTTTTGCTCGTCGTACCTTGATGGTAGCGATCGCAGCGACCAGATGCTTTTTCATATTGATAATCATGCGACGGGCCATACCGCGACGCGTCTTGACGACGACGTTCACTGGTATCTATTCCCTGTCGATGTCTAGATGTGTGATTTTTACCTGAGGGTATTTTATTCTTAGGAGATCGATTCCTAATAGGAGACCTACTTCTGTAAGAATCAACCGAATTCGATCTGGAATGAGATCTTGATGCGCGACCACGCCGTCTCCTAACCTCACTTTTTGGAGGTTTTCTTTTTACATACCTTTCTGGACTTGTAGACTTACTTTTCGATTGCTCCTTTTTCCTCCACCTATCAGATTCAGAACTCTTGCTTCTCGACCGACTCATTCTTAACAAAAAAGTCGAAACTTATGTTAATTTCACACTAAAGAACGGACACGAAAAAAATACTTTGTCCTCAGATCGCACAGAAAAAATGAATGACGTAATACCGCGGGGCGTCACCAGAAGAAGAAAGGCCCATGCTGGCAATTTTTTTTAAATTCAAAAAGCTTTAAAATCTGTGATCAGATCGAACAGGAGAAGTGGTACTACATAATGATCTAGAAGAACGAGACGACGAAATATAATTCATCTTTTTAGATTGAAAATTCTGCTATTTCATAAAATATTCTGCTGTTTTGTTAAAAGTTAAATTACTTTGTTAAAAATTCAACTATTTGTCTAAATTCGTTTTTTTTGTCGAAAATTCAACTTTTTGGATTTCAAATTTAACTATTTTGTTGGAAATTTATCTATTTTGTTGAAAATTCTTATTTTGGTAGAAAATCAATCTTTTTGGTTGAAAATTCATCTTTTTAGGTTAAAAATTCAGCTATTTCATAAAAAGATTCTACTATTTTGTTAAAAGTTAAATTACTTTGTTAAAAATTCAACTTTTTGGATTTCAAATTGAACTATTTGGTTGAAAATTTATCCATTTTGTTGATTATTCGAATTTTGGTAGAAAATCGATCTTTTTGGTTGAAAATTAATTTTTTAGGTTAAAACATGATATATTTGGTAAAAAAATAAAACTATTCTGGAAGTCATCTTTTCTGATCGAAAATTCAAATGTTTTGTTGAAAATTCGTTCTTTTGAAATGAAAATTCTTCTTTTATGGTAGAAAAGTCTTATTTTTGGATGAAAATTCAGGAACTTTTTGTCAAAATTCAAATTTTTGATTTCCAAATCCAACTATTTGATTGAAAATTTATGTATTTTGTTAAAAATTCGTATTTTCCTAGAAAATTAATCTTCTTGGTTTGAAATTTAATTAATTTATTCAAAAATATATCAGATATAATTTGAAATCAAACCAAACCATGAAAAAATTTAATAAATAAATTATTATTATTTATCTTTATTTATTT
>CAKNXH010066902.1:0-20529 GCA_932178445.1 Andricus quercusramuli | reverse complement strand
TTGAAAAAATTTTTAGAAACGAGTGATAAATATTGTCATCTTGTAAATCGACTAAATCATCCATCCTGGTTCCGGATGTGTAATCTCTACCTACACAAGGTATTTACTAACCATGACTCGAAAGTGGAGCAATTAGATAAACTTCCGCAATACATCTTATCTTGGCCTACTTTATTCACTAGATCTTCTAAATTGTAAAGTCATGAGAAAAATATTTACGTTTAAGTGAAGGTTCACAAATTCGAGCACAAGATTGAAAAACATTTTCAGAAATGAGTGATAAATATTGTCATCTTGTAAATCGGCTAAATCACACAAGGTATTTACAGATCATTGCTCGAAAGTGGAGCATTTAGAAGAACTTCTGCAATTCATCTTTTTTGGACTACTTTATTCATTAGACCTTCTAAACTGTTTGCATTTTTTCTATTTTGTAAAATCATTAGAAAAATATTTTCGTTTATTTGAAGGTTCAAAAATTTGAGCACGAGATCGAAAAACATTTTGAACTTCACGGAAAAATGATTAAAAACTGTTCTCGACTTGTAAATGGGCTAAGCTAAAATTAGAAAATTTTTCACAATTCACCTACTTTGGCCTACTTTACTTATGAAACAAACTTTTAATAAACTCAAAAATTTAGAAAAAAAACTTTGGGTCGTCGTATTTTTGACAATCATGTAAATAAAAAAATATTTTAAAATAGACTCTTATTGAAAAGCTAAAAAATTTACTAAATAATTTGTAAAAAATATAATAATATAATAATATAATAATTTTTAAAAAATTGAAAATAAAATTAATCTCAGGCGTTTCGAATGAAAACAAAAAATTTCAAACAAACTTTGAACGATTCAATTCAGTAATTTTTTAAATGTACTAAGCACATTTTGAAACAAAATTTTTCAGAAAGAAATATATTTTTTTTCAATATTTTTATTTCACATTTGAATAATAATTTCCAAAATACTTTAAGGACTTAAATTAAAAAAATGTTGTAATAAAAATATTTGATTATTTGGTTTACCACATACATAATTTTTATGAACAAAAATTTTTTTTTAATTATTTAAATTCGGGAATTTTATAGTTCAGATATTTTGCAATTCGGAAATTTTCTGTCGAGAACTTTATCGTTCGGGATTTTTCAAATTTTGTAATTTTAAATGGTCGAGAATTTTATTTTTCGGGATTGTCAGTCGTTCTTTGCCGGTATACAAAAAATTTCCGAAAAAGCTAATATTAGTATTAGAAAATTCCCGAATTTGAACAATTGAAAAATGTTCTTTAAATAAATATTATTTATCTAATGGAAAAACAATAATAAAATGTATTGTCAATAGAAATTTTTTAGGAATATTTAACGTTTTTTCAAAACTATTGTTCAAATTTAAAATAACATTAATTTATAAAGAAAATTTCTCAATGCAAGTTGTTTTTTAAATACACCTAGTAGTTTTTTGAAATTATTTCCTTCGTAAATTAAATCTTTTAATGTTCTTTTGCATTGAGAAATATATTTTTTCAATTACTGTTATTTCAAATTCAAATAATAATTTTTAAAAATACATTGAACATCCAATTTTGTTAAATAAAAAAGTTAACATAAATGTTAATTTTCCACCTAGTAGTTAATTTTTTAAATAAATAGTTACATTTGTAACCAAATAGAGGAATTTTAAAATAAGAAAAAGGTCAGTTTCAAGCCAAAAATGAAATTCTTACATTTGCAGTTTAAAAAATTAATTCTTCAGAAAAAAAAATTCTACCCACAAAAACGAATTTTCCACAAAAAATTTAATTTTTCACCAATTAGCTAATTTTACGAATAAATCGATTAATTTCTAACCAAATAGTTGAATTTTCTACTAAAACAGTTGAATTTTTAACTAAGAGAGATAAGTTTTTATTAAAAAATTCAATAGTTACATTTTTAGTTTGAAAAATGAATTTTCAACCAAAAAAAAAAAAAGAATTTTCTACTAGTTGAATTGAACCCAAACAGTTGAATTTTAAAATAAAAAAGATAAATTTTCAAACAGAAATATAATACTTAAATTTTTAGTATAAAAAGGTTAATTTTCAACCAAACAAGAATCGAGTTTTCAACCAAAGAGATGAATCTTCAATAGGGTGGTCCAAAAATTTTTTTTTCGAATTTTTATGGGGACAGCCCCCAAATTTGTTCGAAACCAACCAAAGATAAATCCATTTTTTTCTTTGAAAAAAATGATATTTAGGGATGCCGCAAGCCCCATGAAATTTAATATGTATTTCCCATAAAAAAAGACGTTTTTGTAAATCTTATTCAGAATCCTCAATATTATCACAAACGAGTTGAAACTCAACATTTCTCTTCAAAATTAGCCATGGAATACTAATAAAATATCACTTTTCAAATATCACCCCCGTAAGTCCGTTTTATGGGGTCCCAAAGAAACCCCATAAGTGAAAAAATGGGTTTTGCGAGTTTTTGGCGCTAATTATGATTTTTGCGGTTTTTAAAATGAAAATTATTATTTCTAATACATAAAATATTACTTTATAATGAAAATGAGATATTTTCATGAATTGTTTAAAGAATTTATTATTGTTTTTAGCAATTTTCTCATAGAATGGAGTTAGAAAGACGCGGTTTTTTTCACAAATTTCCCATTTGTTGTCCAATTTTGAATTAGAGGGAAGCGATAGTTCATCAATGTTAATAATAGTGATTGTTTAAACAATTTACCATAATTATTAATAATATTATATTTCAATAATGCTAGAAAAATGCGTTTTTTTTAATTTCTGGCTTTTTATCCAATTTTCATTTGGAGTGAAGTAAAAATGAATTCAAGTTAACAAAAAAATTGTTTAAACAATTTATTATACTTATTAATAATATTATATTTGAATAATGCTAGAATGATGCGGTTTTTTCAATTTCTGGCTTTTTGTTTAGTTTTCAGTTGGAGTGAAGTAATAATGAATTAAAGTTAACAAAATAATTGTTTAAACAATGTATTAAAATTGTTAATAATATTCTATTTGCTTCATTCGTAGACTGTTGCGATTTTTTCTGACATTTTCAACTGTTTGTCTATTTTTCATTAGGCGTGACTTAATAATTAATTAAATTTAGAAAAAATAATTGTTTAAACAAATTGTTATTGTTTATAACTATCCTCATCTATATCAATGCCTGATAGTTGCGGTTTTCGGCAATTCTTACCTCTCTGTCCTTTTTCCACTTAGTGATGTAATAATTAATTAAAGTTGACAAAAAAGTTGTTTAAACAATTTAATATTGTTTATAACCATCTTTTCTTTAATAAGTGCTAGAAAGTGGTGGTTTTTTCTAAAATCTGTCACTTTGCTTCGCCTGCTTAATTGCTAACAATTAATAAATAAACATTACAGTAAACTATATTTTAAATAATCTCTTTCCTTTTTAAGAATATATTTTTCTGAAATAAAACGGATATTCAAAATATGCTTCAAATTTTCTACACGGATCATATTGAATAAAACTTTTCCTTTGATCAGGCGCAATTGATATAGATGAAGATAGTCAAAAACAATAATAATTTGTTTAAACAATTATTTTTGCAAAATCTAATTAATTATTAAGTCATACCTAATAAAAAATAGACAAACAGTAGAAAATTTCAGAAAAAACCGCAACTTTCTACCAATTAAGCAAAGATAATATTATCAACAATGATAATATATTGTTTAAACAATTATTTTGTTAACTTGAATTCATTATTACTTCGCTGCAAATGAAAATTGAACAAAAAGCCAAAAATTAAAAAAAAACTGCATCTTTCTAGGATTATTCAAATATAATATTATAATAAGTATAATAAATTCTTTAAACAATTATTTTGTTGACTTGAATTCATTATTATTTCACTCTAAATGAAAACTGAACGAAAAGTCAGAAATTTCAACAAAAAAACCGTATCTTTCTAGCATTATTTAAATATGATATTATTAATAATTATAATAAATTGTTTAAACAATTATTTCGTTAACTTCCATTTATTGTTACTTCACTCCAAATGAAAATTGGACAAAAAGCTAGAAATTAAAAAAAAACGCATCTTTCTAGCATTATTCAAATATAATATTATTAATAATTATAATAAATTGTTTAAGCAATCACTATTGTTAACATTGATTAACTATCACTTCCCTCTAATTGAAAATTGGACAACAAATGGAAAATTTGTGAAAAAACTGCGTCTTTCTAACTCCATTCTATGAGAAAATTGCTAAAAAGATTAATAAATTGTTTAAACAATTCATGAAAATATATAATTTTCAGTATAAAGTAATATTTTATGTGTTAGAAACAATAATTTTCATTTAAAAACCGTGAAAAATCATAATTAGCGCCAAAAACTCACAAAACCAACTTTTTCACTTATGGGGTTTCTTTGGGACCCTATAAAACATACTTATGGGGGTTCGTTCCCATTTTTTATGGAGTTTCGTATTACTTGTAATATATATTCTATACTTTAAAAACTCGAAAAATAAAAGAGGACTTGAAATAAAAGTTTGTATTTGAAAAATAAAAATTGTTTGCTGTTGAAACCTAATTTAGAAGCTAAAAGATGAGCTTGCGAGTAGACTTTAATGGAGATCGAAAATTCCAATTCCGAATTGGCTTTACGATCCATTGGATCAGCCAAATGTCTTTATCTTTATCTTCGCCTTCCGGTTTACGACATCATTCCAGACTAAACCGTATAAAAAAAGATGAAAGTTGTTCATTCACAGTTTCAATAGGGATTAAAACTTTCTTTCAGGAGTCAAAAACACTCCCCTTATTGGCCAACTCTGTAAAATTGAACTTTATTCAGCAACACTTCAGCTTGGGAGTGGATTTTTTTTCAACTCTAAATAGCGATTTTGATTTTAGAGAAACCTTTTTTCCTTTCCTAAAAAGTTAAAATTTTGCCGGTTACCTAATTCTGTATTGCCATCCTTTGAATTGTTCCCAAAATTATCAAAAAATAATTGACACTAAAAAATTTTCCTTTTAATAATAATATTTAGAAACATTTGAAAATAAATTTTCTCCCGAAGTAAAATTACGCATTTGAAAATTTAGATTTACACAGTTGGTGTAGAAAATTCCTAATCTTTATTGACAGATAAGCAAACTAAGAGCACTCTCTAATATCCAGTAATACTAATATTAATCGGTAAATTGCATAGAGCTCTGACGAAGCTTTTTATGAAATTGTTAACATTGCGACTTCGGTAGAGATTGGGAATTAAAAAAAAAAGTTTATAGTTGATATGCTCCTTACTTTTGCGTGGGATTTGTTTGAAACAGTAAGAAAGATAATCTTCGGGGATAATGGATTTTTATCTAGTAAGAGAAAGTGAGAAGAAGTTATCTCATTAGGTAGTTACATACAGGAGAGGTAGGGGAACCATAGGAGGGAGTGAGAGGAAATCTTCCCATTTTTGTAAAGGAGGGATGTATGGTTGATAGATTTCAAGGGAGGTGAAAGGAGGTTATAGGATAGAAGAAGATAGCAAATGGAAGAGTGACCTGGAAAGTATTAGAGGACGGAGTGAGAGGATAAATGTCCAAAAAGATGGAAAGGCGGAGTAAATTATCTATCTCCTAAGATAGAAAGAGATAGCGAGAGGAGCGGGTGCTTTTTCATTTCGATTTTCTCCTGAAAAGAATTTGATTAGCAGAGATTCAATTCGTTAGTAAGTCGGAAAGGGATGAAGTTAGTCAGTTTGTCGGCTGAAATGGCTGGTATGCCAGCTGTCTCAGCGGAAACGGGCAGGCTGGTATGTCAGTTATGCTGTTAGTCGAGGAAATGGGGGTGGGGGGATTGAAGCAACTAGAAAAAATCATGTTTCTCTTGATTTTTATTCGTATTCTTTATCTGATCACGATTTTACAGAGAGTCGGGGTTCTTATTTGTCGAAGTCTTGGTTCGTCTTCAGAAGAGGGTGATGCGTCGTCAAGCTTGTCTCTGGCTGGCTTCCAGCTGGAGGTTACTGCCAATCGAGAAAGAGAGAGAGCTCCGAAGATTGTGTGTGTGCTTGGTTGCTCACGGGACTATGGCTACCAGCTCCCAAACACTTCTGACGTTCTGGGCCCGTGCGCGCTTTTTTAACGAGGAGGCTGCGTGGGAGTCGAGCAGAGGGGTTAGAAAGTCGTTGGAGGGAGATGCGCGCGTCGAGTTTCGCGGGCGCTCTACTCGCAACTCTGGCCTCTATTCACCCTGCCGCCTTGCTGACGTCACTGCTGACGTCACTTCACACATTACCTCCTTCTCTCTCTCTCTCTCTTACTGACAGGTCTAATTACCAGTCATTATTATTTTAAGATATTTGCCTACTGAATAAATAAACCTCGTCTGCGAGGATGTTTGAAATCTACCAATAAAAGAGTCTCGCGCTATGCGAGCCGCATATAACATAGCCTCTATTTTTTGAAAAGTCGTATCTGAAATAATGTGAAAATAACATAAAAATTGCTGAACCTTTTCAGTAATGTGGACGGAAATAAGAAATTTTTTTCAGTGGGTATACATTTTTTAAAGGCGTATAATTTTATTGTATAATTTTGACCAAAAAGAGGGGCAGAACTGGAACCCAGCAACAATGTATAAAAATAATCAAACTCACAACATTGATAGAGATTGGGATTTTTTTTTTAAAACAAGATCATAAGGATTTTGTGTTTTTATACCTCGTACTTAGAATAATGTGAAAATAACGAAACCATTTTATTAAATGGCTCAATTCTGTAAGAAAAAATAGAAATAAATCAATTTTTTGCCTTCAAATATTAACACGGAAAAATAGGAACATGCATGCAATATCAGTGACGGTTGAGTATACAAGTAAACTTGAACTGCTTTCAAAATTTGAAATTTTCTGAATCTCATATAACAAATCTCGCAAAAATAGTACAAGATTACCGAACTTTTTTAATAATTCCGGAAGAGATTAGGAAAAATTTTCTATGGCGCATATATTCCTCAAAGATATATAGTTATTTAGTATAATAATTTTCATTAAAAAATACGCACAGAATTCGGAAATAGCAGTTATACAAATTTTCCAACTAACAACTTTGGTAGAGATTAGGAATTATTAAAAAAAAAACAAGTTCATAAAGTTTTTATGTTTTGCAATCTTGTATATAGAATAATATAAAAATAATAAGATATTACTAAATTTTATGAAATAGATGCACAGAACTCGGATTATCAGACTCATAACTTTGGTAGAGACTGGGCATTTTTGTTAAAAGAGAAGTTTTTAAAGATTTTAGGATTTAAAATTAATTTTTTAATTGGAAGTTCAACTATTCTATGTTTCGTTAAAAATTCATCTTTTTTTTTTAAATTAAGGTTTTCTCTGGCTAAAAAATTAAACCACTTGATTGAGAATTCGTTTCTTCAATTCATTTTTTTTCAAAATATTAATTATTACATCTTTTATTGAAAAATTATCTATTCTAGTTGAAAATTCCACTATTTGGTTAAAAATTCATCTTTTCTGGTAAAAGTTTAATCTTTTTGTTTGGAAAATGTATCTGTTTCGTTGAAAATTTCACTATTTTTTTGAAAGGTCTTTTCAGTTTTTTTACGCATACATTTTTTAGAGGTATATAGTTTTATTGTATATTATATTTTATTGGAACATGAATAGAACTTTGACGCTTCAATTATAAAAATAATCAAACTCACAACTTCGGTAGAGATTAGAAATTTAATGAAATACAAGTTCACAAATTTTTTATGTTGGAAAAATAAATAAATATTTATAAATAATAACAAAAATAAATAAAGAATAAATTTCTCATAGGCATATAGTTATATCGCATACTAAATTTCATCGAAACGCAGAAGACGTTTATTCATTCAGTAGGCAACCATCTTAAAATTAAAGTAACTAGCAATTCGACCTGCGAGTAAGAGAGAGAGAGAGAGAGAGAGAGAGAGAGAGAAGGAGGTCCTGTACAGTGTGACGTCAGCAGTGATGTCAGCAAGGCAGCAGGGCGAGTAGAGGCGCGAGTCATGCGTGGAGCGCCCGCGATGCTCGACGCGCGCATCTCCCTCCAACGACTTTCTACCCCCTCTGCTCGACTCCCACGCAGCCTCTCCGTTAAAAGAGCGCGTACGGGCCCAGAACGTCAGAAGTGTCTGGGAGCTGGTAGCAACAGCCCCGACACTAAACCCTACAGTTGGAAGCCAGCCAGAGGTCTTTAAAAGCAAGCCATTGCCGACACCAACCAAGCATGCACAAAATCTTCAGATCATTCTTTCTTGATCGTCAGTAACCTACAGCTGGAAGCCAGCCAAAGACTAACTTGACGACGCATCACCATCACCCTCTTCTAAGTACGAACCAAGACTTCGATAAATAAGAACCCCGACTATCTGTAAAATCATGATCAGATAAAGAATACGAATAAAAATCAAGCGAAACATAATTTTTTCTAGTTACTTCAATCCCCCCCCCCTTTTTTTCCTCCACTAACGGGCTAGCTGGCATACCAGCCCGCCCGTATCCGCTAAGACAGCTGGCATACCAGCCATTTCAGCCGACAAACTGACTAACTTCGACAGTTTCCCGCTTACTAACGAATTGAATTTCCGCTAATCAAATCCTTTTCAGGAGAAAATCAAAGTCGAAAACACCCGCTCAACTCTCTATCTCTTTCTATCTTCCCTCGACATTTATCCTCTCACTCAATCCTCTGGTACTCTCCAGATCACTCTTCCATCCGCTATCTCTTTCTATCATATGAGATGGACACATCCCACCCTCCTTTCATCTCCCTCGAAATCTACCAACCATTCATCCCTCCCCTACAAAAAAATGGCAACATTTCCTCGCACTCCCAGCTATGGTTTTCCTGTCTCTTATTATCTAATGAGATAAGTCATTCCCACTTTCCCTTAGTAGAGAAATTATACGTGTAAATTATTATCTTAGGAGGCAATAAGATAATAAAAACATGACTAATTTTTTTTATTAACTCCAGACGAGATTGAAACATTTTATGATACATAAATCGCACAAAAATTGTTCTCCCAAAAAACATTTTCTCAAATTGTATTTTGATATTGCTACTAAAAAATATAAATCCAAGAAAACTTTTTTTTTAGTTTGGTTTAGGCTTTCAGGTCGTTCAAATTGAACTCTGAACATTCAAGTATGCGCAATTAATTTCAGGCAATGACAGGGAAGAATGTTTGAACTAAGGGCTGAGATCAAGGCTTGATGCCCGAGAGGAGGATGTCATTTTTGTTGACGAAAAGTAAACACGTAATTCGAGCAGGCTTTCCAAAGGTCTAAAGATAATCTCACTGAATACTTATTTCTTATCTTCATTGTTTATGTTTACACTTCGAGGATGAAATCGTTTGAAACCTTTTACGTTGCCTTTTTCAGGGTCCCCTTTTTACCTAATCCCCCTTTTTTTTCTTTCAAACCCTTGAATTAAATAAATCCTTGTAAATACCACAATTGAAAGTTTTGAAACCCTTCTTCATCTTTTTTAGAAAGTTTTGTTTCATTTTTCATGAATACTAAACAGAAATTTAATTTATTAGAAAATAACTTTTTCGTATGTCTGGTTATGATACTGCGTCATCATGCTGCGCTATACACGCAAAAGTGCGTGCTGCCCACTTGAAGTGTTAACGTGCGGTGTTTTTGTGAAAACAGTAATATATAATAATAATAGAAAATAGAAAATATTGCATTTTCTTGGACAAAAATGCAACTGTTTTGTTGAGAATTCAACTTTTTCCTAGAAAATTTACTTTTTGTTTGAAATTTGTATTTTTTTGTAGAAAAGTCTATTGAAATCCTTTTGGATGAAAATTCAACTCTTTTTTTGAAAATTTCTCTTTTTGATTTAAAAATTCACCTGTTTTAGTAGAATTTTCATTTTTCTTGGACAATGCAACTGTTTGGTTGAAAATTTAATAATCTTTTTTAAAAGTCTTACTTTTTGGTTAAAAATTCGACTATTTAGCAGAAAATTATATTACAGTTTACAATTCTCATTTTGGCGTTGGAAACTGAACTTGAATTTTCTTTGGATGAAAATTCAACCATTTTTTTGAAGTTTCTTTTTATTTCATCTGTTCTCAAAGAAATATTTCATCTTTCTTGAATAAAAATACAAACTTTTGGTTTAAAATTCAATAATTTTGTTGTAAAGTCATAGTTTTTGGTGGAAAATTCTGCTGTTTTGTTGAAAATTTAACTATTTTGTAGAAAAATTTACTTTTTCGTTAAATTTAATATTTTGGTGTTGAAAAGAGAACTGAAATTTTCTCTAAATGAAAATTCAACTAGTTTTTTGAAATAGTTAAGAATAGTTTTAGAAATTTTTGTTTTAACTGTTTGGTTGAATGGAAAACTATTTTGTCAAAAAGTCATACTTTTGGTTGAAAATTTCTACTGTTTCGTTGAAAATTCAACTATTTCGTAGAAAATTCACTTTTTGTTTAAAATTCATATCTTGGTTTTAAAAATCGAACTGAAAGCTTTTCTGGATGAAAGTTCAACTTAAAAAAAATTTTATTTTTGAAATTAAGAATTCATCTGTTTCAGTAGAAATTTCATCTTTCTTGGATAAAAATTCAACTATTTGGTAGAGAATTAAACTATTTCGTTAAAAATGCATCCCCTTTGGTTAAAAAAATTCGTCTTTTCGGATGAAAAATTCAATTTTGTTCGTAGAAACTTATTTTTTGTTAAAAATTCATAGTTTGATCTTGAAAAATCAATTGGAATCTGTTCTGGATGAAAATTCAACCATTTTTTTTAAAATTTGTTTTCTTTTTAAATATAAATTTATCTGTTTCAAGAGAAATTAAATATTTTTTGGATGAAAATGCAACTATTCTGTAGAGAATTCAACAATTTTGTTAAAAAGTCACATTTTTTGGTAAAAATTGGTCTTTTTGGATTGAAAATTCAACTTTTAGTAGAAACTTATTTCCTTGGTTAAAAATTCATATTTTGATCGTGAAAAGTCAACTAAAATCTATTTTAACATAAAATTAAACTATTTTTTTCAATCTATCTTTTTGGTTTACAAATTCATCCGCTATGGCGGAAATTTCTAAATGAAAAAGATGAATTAAAAAAAAGTTGAATTTTCTGTTAAAAACGATTTTAATTGACTTTTCACGATGAAAATATGAAATTTTAACCAAGGAATAAGTTTCTACGAACAAAATTGAATTTTTCATCCAAAAAGGCGATATTTTCAACCGAATGGGTTGAATTTTTAACGAAATAGTTGAATTCTCTATCAAATATTTTTATCCAAGAAAGAAGAAATTCATACTAAAACGGATTTATTTTCAATAAAAAATGGCCAATTTTTTTCAAATTTGAACTTTCATCCAGAAAAGCTTTCAGTTCATTTTGTAACACCAAAATATGTATTTTAAACAAAAACTAAATTTTCTACGAAATAGTTAATTTTTCAAAGAAACAGAATTTTCAATCAAAAGTATGACTTTTTAACAAAATAGTTTTTTATTTTCAACCAAACAAATAGGTGAATTTTTAAATCAAAAAGACAAATTTTCAAAAAAGGAGTTGAATTTTCATCCAAAAGTATTCCAGTAGACGTTTCTACAGAAAAATACAAATTTTAAACAAAAAGTAAATTTTCCAGGAAATAGTTGAATTTTGAACAAAACAGTTGAATTTTTCTCCAAAAAATATAAATTTTTAACAAAAGGTTAATATTATACAAAAGAGTTGAATTTTTAACCCAAAAAGACAAATTTTTAACAAAACAGTTGAATTAGAAAAAAAATGATGTCTTTTCAAGAAAATTGTTAAATTTTCAATCAAATATAAAAATTAAAAACTAAAAAGATAATCCTCAGAAGAAAGTTTTTGCGAATTTGCGAAAATTACGTACATGAATGAAGGACCCCCCAACCGTAACCACTTGTGAAAAGGTGTCCCCCCCCCCCTCCCTCCTTGAGATGTTACGCAATTCAAGTACAGTCCCTAACCTCGTTTCTGTTGATGGTTAGTGTAATAAAAGACATTGTAGTTCAGTAAAGTACACCTTTGCGGAAGTGAATAGAATAGGTCGTAAATAGAGACCTGAGTATCAGGTGGTAGCATCAGCCAGTTTTATGGATTATGTGTCATGAAGTAGAGTTCCACGGACCAAGCTTCGGCGGCGTAAAATCGCTTATACCTGAGTGGCGTGGCGTGTCCAGTCGCTTGGAGGTGGAGGGGATACATTGGTTAGAAAGAGAAGGCGGATACCACTCTCGGACTCCTCGCTTGCTCCTGTGTATCCCCTCCACCTCCAAGGCGCAGGATAGGCAGCGCCACTCACTATAAGCTTCGGCGGCGTGGCGTCGCTTATACGTGAGTGGCGTGGCGTATCCAGTGGCTCAGAGGTGGAGGGGATGCATAGGTTGGAAAGAGAAGGCGGATACTACTCTCGGACTCCTCGCTTGCTTCTGTGTATCCCCTCCACCTCCAAGGCGCAAGATAGGCAGCGCCACTCACGTATAAGCGACGCCACGCCGCCGAAGCTTCGACGGTGGAACTGCACTCATGAGTAATACGGAAAATGAGAATTGGGACGAAGTACGAGGTTGACCTCCGCGGTTCAGGGCTGATGTGTTTTAGGTTCAAGGCAGAGGTCGAGAATGAGAGAAAATCTGTGAGATTCGTATCGCTCTAACTGGTTGCTGAAATCCCTCGAGATGTCATGTCGTGCTTTCCAAGATGATTTCTCTCTCTCGAGCTCGGACACGACGTTCTAATTTCGAGGAGGGAATTTCAGCTGCGGACTCAGAAAAGGAATCCGCGTTGACGTGTTGAAAAATCTCTACATTCTCGCGAAATGAGGTTCAATATCGAAAATTGCGAAACAGCAGATAAAAAATTTGATATCGTTTTTTTTCAGGGACAACACGGAAAATTTCTGGAAATTTAATATATTAGTAACCTTCCATACTAATTTCAGAAAAAATAAAAACGTATTCAGATACAATTTTGAAAATTGAATGCAGATACTCGTTTCACAACATGAGATTCATTTCAAAAATAATATAATTAGTGGTATTTCAAATTTGAATAAACTTTTATTATGCAAATTATATCCAGTATTCAATTACATAACCTGAAAGTAAATTATCAATTTATGTTACTTAATTGAAGAATATTGAAATCCAATCTTAATGTAATTTGATATTGTGAACAAAAGTAATCAGCTAATTCTTAAGTAATCAGTTCACAACATAAAATGTATGAAAAAATTACTTTCATTAAAACTTTATAATAATTTTTACTTTATTCAATCAACAATATTATTGGCATTGAAACATCGAAATAATTTTTATCTCCCGTAAAGGATTTGAACATTTATTCCTGAAAATTTAATTTATTCATAAAACAGAATCAGTTAATGAAAATTTAATTCAAATATAGTCATTTAACAACTTTACAAACATCTTCAAAAAATAATTAATCAGTCAGTTCAGAAAATAAGAAGCATGGGACGCCGAAGAATAACGCGCATATCATGATAAAAAAGAACATCTGCGACTGGATTAGAAATGTAGAAAAATTACTGAAATACATTTCATTTAACGCCGTGTATTGAGAAAGTCTGTCATAACAACCAAATGTATAACATCTTCAATAACAAATTACATTGAAAGTAATAGTGAAAATAAATAAATCGAAATAATTATCGGTGATCGATAAAATAGAAATCTACTTTTTAATTCTGTTGAGGTTAACTTTAAATATATAGAGGTCACCCTATGAGAAGATTTTTTTTTTGAAAATCGAATCAGGAAGTTCGAAGTTGAAAGAAGAAAATCTTTTGCGACCCACTCGATCCTCGTTAACGGCTACTTCACATTTCACAGTAATCCAATTCGAGAACTTCCGCTTCCGAGCATTTTCCATTTACAGATTTATAGGGAAACTTTTTTTTTACTTGATAAGATAAATTTAAATTTACGTAAATAAATAATAATAAATAATAAAATAAATAAATAATTTATAATAAATAATAATAATATGTAAACGAGAAAAACTAATTACCAGAACACTTGCTACAATTAGAAATAAAATTGTGCAAAAAAAAAAATTAACTGAAGGAAATATTAAAAGTTATCTCTACCAATGACAGGTTGGCGATTTGACGTGGAAACTTGGATAATCCTGTAAATGACCTGGAATTTAGTTTCTAGTCCTGAATTTTTTTTATTCAGAATTTTTTTCTTGAAAATTTTGCTATTTTGTTGAAAATTCGTTTATTTTTTTTTAAATGCAACGTCTTGGTTGAAAATTAATTTTCTTTCTTTAAAATTCAACTATTTGGTGCAAAATTAATCTTTTTTATTACAAAAAATTAATGTTGAAAATTAAATTGTTAAAATTCATCGTTTTTGGTGGAAAATTACTCCCCTTGGTTAAAAATTGAACTATTTGGTTAAAAATTGAGGTATTTGGTTAACAGATTAAACTATTTCGATGAAAGTTTAATTATTTTGTTAAAATTTCAACTATTTTTTCCAAATCCTCTTTTTTGGTAAAAAATTCAACTTTTTTGTAGAAAATTCGCCCTTTTGCGTTTAAAATTAATCTTTTATGGTGAAAAAAGTATCTTTCTCGTTTGAAAATTCATCTCTGTCGGCGGGAAATGAACTTTTTTCAAAAATTTAATTTGCGGATTGAAAATTCATCTATTTTGATGAAAATTCGTCTCTTGGCAGAAAAAAAATTTTTGGTTGAAAATTAACCGATTAAACGAACTTACCTGTAAGTGAAGTTCAATCGGAATTATATGAGTCGTCTCGTTCGAATAGATCATTATGTAGTACCACTTCTCCTGTTCGATCTGATCACAGATTTTAAAGCTTTTTGAATTTAAAAAAAATTGCCAGCATGGGCCTTTCTTCTTCTGGTGACGCCCCGCGGTATTACGTCATTTATTTTAAAGCAGACAAATCGCAAAATTATAAATTAGGGATTTTCCATGAGGATAAATTTGGGTTAGGGAGGGAATGATCTATTCGAACGAGACGACTCATATAATTCCGATTGAACTTCACTTACAGGTAAGTTCGTTTAATCGGTTAATTATATTTCGTCGTCTCGTTCTTCTAGATCATTATGTAGATGTTTAAAGCTAGATTGCGATTTTCTAGAAAAAGAACTTTATTCCTATAATTTTGATTTTAACACTTTCAATTTTATATCTTATTCAATACCACTGCCTTAGCGAACGCAGTTTTATCAATTATTGGCTTCTTATAAAAACGAGCAAATACTGTGGACTTTTCTGTCCATCCTGCAGTCTGACGAATAATATCGACATTTATTCCTTTTTGGCTAGCTGCGGATGTAGACGCATGTCGCGTACTATGAGTTTTGAAAATAGACGTGTCGACTCCGCTTTTGTTTAACACATTCTTTATCCATCGTGATAATGTTTGTTTTGTAGCGGCTTTGTACGGTTTTTTACATGTGATAAATAACTCTTTAATCGATCCTCTTAGTTTCGCTGTTACAGAAATATATGTTTGCAACGTAGATGCTACACAAGGTTCTCGCTGCTCGGCAAAAAACGGAATTACTAAACATGGCTGAGACTTATTCACTTTAGAAGTTTTTAAGCGACCAGAAATTTTTATTTGAATCACCTCATTCGAAATAATTATATTTTCTAACAGAATTTTCGATAACGTTTGTATACGTTGTGAAGTAACTAAAGCAAGTAACATCACTAATTTTTCTGTTATTTGTTTAAGTGATAACTGACTATTTTGACATGTTTTAAAATAGTCAAGAACTATTTGGGGGTCCCAAATGCAATCATACTTTGGCTTTTGTGGCTTGACAACTGAAACCCCTTTAAAAAATCGTCTCATTAAGGGATTATTACCAAGTTCTGACAAAGAAATTAAAGAAATAGCCGATCTGTAAGAATTGAGAGTACCATAGCAGCCTATTTGTTTGAAAATTATCATTAAAAAGGACATTACATTTGAGATGTCTGCATCAAATACTGACAAATTATTTTTGGTACAATATTCCCACCATGTGCGCAAGGGTTTGTTGTATTGTTTTATTGTAGAATGAGATAATGAAGCTAACATGACTTCTATCCCTGATTCCGGTATGCCTCTGCGCCGAAAAGCTTCGCCGATAATTTTCCTGGTACTAGGGTAAGATTTCTAGCTAATGGATGTGCTTTCCTGAAAGGACATGTGAGTAAATCAATTTTCGGAGAAAAATACAATGGCTCTTCAAATAATATTTCTAGAAATAAGGGGTACCAAGTCTGCGCAGGCCATAAAGGTACCACTAACACTCCTTCAGCCCTATCATCAATAATTTTCCTTAAAACTCGCAATATTAAAGAAAATGGAGGGAAAGCATATAAATAAGTCGATTTCCAGGATATAGTAAATGCGTCAGTTGCAAAGGATTCCGGATCTCTAAACCATGAAACGAATTTTTTACATTTTCTATTTAAGTTTGTTGCGAATAAATCTACCTCGAATTTTCCAAATCTCTTTTCAATATACTCAAATGCATAGTGATTTAACTCCCACTCTGTTTCTGGCGGAAGAATACGAGATTCATTATCTGCAATCTTATTATCTTTTGATTTTATATACAACGCAAAGATCCACAAACTTCTTCTCTCACACCACTGCCAAATTTCTCTACTAATTTTGTTAAGTTTAGGGATTTTTACGCTTCCCATACGATTTATGTACGATAAGGCAGTAGTATTATCAACTCGAAGCAAAATCTGCCAAGATTGGTAATTATATGCAAAGCATTTAAGAGCGTTAAAAGCTGCTTTTAGTTCTAGTACATTTATATGTTCTTTCTGATCCTTTGCGTCCCACCAGCCGTGCGTTTTTTGCTCATTGTAACATGCCCCCCAACCGGTTAGAGACGCATCGGAACATATTTCCATTTGGAAAACTGAATCTCGAATAGGGTTATTTACGGAAGTAATGTTTTTAATCCACCAATCTAAGTCGATTTTTACTTCAGGCGTTATTTGCATTTTTGCATCAAAATTCCCGTTATTATTTTGTAAAGCTAAATATTTTTGTCTTTCCATTACCTTGGTGTAAAGCCACCCGTATTTCACACCTGGGCAAGCTGAAACCAAAGTGCCAATACATTTTGCAAACTCTCGAATTTGACATGTTGATTTTGATCGCAATTCTTTCGTTAAATTCAGAATTTTCTCTCTCTTTTCTTTAGACAGCTCAACAATAAATTTATTACTATCAAAATTGAAACCTAAGAATTTACATTTTTGAGCGGGTTCTAAAGAACAGTTTTCAAAGTTCAATATGAATCCAAGTGACTCTAGGAATTCCTTTGTGAACAAAACATTTTTACGGCACGATTTTTCAGTATTCCCCAAGACTAATATGTCATCTAAATAAATCACAGAATAAAAACCCTTGCTCCGCAAAAAATGTGCAACCGGTTTTAACAATTTTGTGAATACAAATGGTGCTGTGCAGTGACCAAATGGCATGCAGTTGAATTCATAAACTTTATCGTCAAATTTGAACCGTAAATATTTTCTAAAATCTTTTTCAATGGGAATCAAGAAATAGGCATCCTTTAAGTCTATTGACGCCAGATAGCACATTGGTGTCAAAAGTCTGATAACAGTTTTTTGGTCCTCCATTTTGAAATGTTCGGTACAAATGAACGAATTTAAAATTTTCAAATTTAAAATAAACCTTTTTTGACCGTTTGGTTTGTCTACTAAAAAATATGAGGAGAGGAATTGGCTTTTTGAAGTTTTACATTCTGTTATTGCACCTTTTGAAATAAGATCATCTATTGAAATTAAATAGTTGTTATATTCCAAGCTTGTTAATTTTGGAGTACTAGGTTCAACGCTTTGAACCACTTTTTTAATAAAGGGAATCTTATAACCTTGTACATATTCAAGTATCATGCTGTCATTTGTCAGCTCTTTCCAGACATTTATAAAAAGACTTAACCTACCAGCAGTCTTACCTACATTTACTAACGGCGATAATTCTGACGGTAACTCGGTTGGGTTCTGTATTTCGGCCCGGCCTGGTGAACCCTGGATTGCCTGGAGTTCCAGTGACCTCCTCTGGACGGGCCCCTGAAGTTTAAAGCCGCTCTTGATGATGAGTGGTTATAAGCCTTATGAGGTCTCGAGTAGGGCTTCGCTGGAATAAATCTCTGATTTGGCTTTTCCATTTTGGAACTTCCTGGTGTTGATTTTACTATATCCTTGCTCCGTTTTTCAACATCCTTTCTAGCATTTAAGCGATCATGAAGGTCATCTCCAAATAAGAGGTTTCCAATGGGAAGATCTACTGTGACATCTTTTACCATTCTATTCACATTTGGCGTAATGAACGACCGTCTTGTCATTGAAATATTATAATGGATATCCGACAGAATTCTGGCCGCATCGCTCAAAGGATAAAGCAAACTTGGGTTACTTTCTCCCCCATCGTTAAATATGGTCGATAAAGCCATTCCGATAGCGTAAATTGCAGATCCCAATTTATTTTGGGCCGTTGTTTGGTAACCATCCTTTTTAATAGCAATATCTGTCATAGTAGACTTAATAACCGGATTCAAATCTGGAGCCTTAAGAGCTGAAAAATTTTCAGGTATTGGATACTTTTTTAATATTTCCTTCATAGGCTCAGCGGCCAACCCCTTTTCTAGAATCAAAGTCCACATTTCGATTAAAATATTATGAACATTTCCCTCAGAATTGTTATGTTTAGATAAATCATCACCAAGAATTTTTAAAGTATCGCGACGCAACTGAACGTCGCCAGGTTTATCAAAGGGGTCAGAATTTTCAGCGCCCTCTTCTGAGTCCGAATGCCTAGCCTGCAAGCTTTTTGAAGAACTTCTGTCTGAATAGTCTGATGATTCATCGTAATAATGATCGACATTTTTCTCCCGATCATAACCTCCGAAATCAATGTTTCGATGGCGAGATTCGTTTGCATCTTTCGGCGCGTTTACATATTTATCCGTCGTACCTCTCCGATAGCGATCAGACTTGTATTTATCTGAATGCAGATTTTTGCTCGTCGTACCTTGATGGTAGCGATCGCAGCGACCAGATGCTTTTTCATATTGATAATCATGCGACGGGCCATACCGCGACGCGTCTTGACGACGACGTTCACTGGTATCTATTCCCTGTCGATGTCTAGATGTGTGATTTTTACCTGAGGGTATTTTATTCTTAGGAGATCGATTCCTAATAGGAGACCTACTTCTGTAAGAATCAACCGAATTCGATCTGGAATGAGATCTTGATGCGCGACCACGCCGTCTCCTAACCTCACTTTTTGGAGGTTTTCTTTTTACATACCTTTCTGGACTTGTAGACTTACTTTTCGATTGCTCCTTTTTCCTCCACCTATCAGATTCAGAACTCTTGCTTCTCGACCGACTCATTCTTAACAAAAAAGTCGAAACTTATGTTAATTTCACACTAAAGAACGGACACGAAAAAAATACTTTGTCCTCAGATCGCACAGAAAAAATGAATGACGTAATACCGCGGGGCGTCACCAGAAGAAGAAAGGCCCATGCTGGCAATTTTTTTTAAATTCAAAAAGCTTTAAAATCTGTGATCAGATCGAACAGGAGAAGTGGTACTACATAATGATCTAGAAGAACGAGACGACGAAATATAATTCATCTTTTTAGATTGAAAATTCTGCTATTTCATAAAATATTCTGCTGTTTTGTTAAAAGTTAAATTACTTTGTTAAAAATTCAACTATTTGTCTAAATTCGTTTTTTTTGTCGAAAATTCAACTTTTTGGATTTCAAATTTAACTATTTTGTTGGAAATTTATCTATTTTGTTGAAAATTCTTATTTTGGTAGAAAATCAATCTTTTTGGTTGAAAATTCATCTTTTTAGGTTAAAAATTCAGCTATTTCATAAAAAGATTCTACTATTTTGTTAAAAGTTAAATTACTTTGTTAAAAATTCAACTTTTTGGATTTCAAATTGAACTATTTGGTTGAAAATTTATCCATTTTGTTGATTATTCGAATTTTGGTAGAAAATCGATCTTTTTGGTTGAAAATTAATTTTTTAGGTTAAAACATGATATATTTGGTAAAAAAATAAAACTATTCTGGAAGTCATCTTTTCTGATCGAAAATTCAAATGTTTTGTTGAAAATTCGTTCTTTTGAAATGAAAATTCTTCTTTTATGGTAGAAAAGTCTTATTTTTGGATGAAAATTCAGGAACTTTTTGTCAAAATTCAAATTTTTGATTTCCAAATCCAACTATTTGATTGAAAATTTATGTATTTTGTTAAAAATTCGTATTTTCCTAGAAAATTAATCTTCTTGGTTTGAAATTTAATTAATTTATTCAAAAATATATCAGATATAATTTGAAATCAAACCAAACCATGAAAAAATTTAATAAATAAATTATTATTATTTATCTTTATTTATTT
>CAKNXH010066883.1:0-11601 GCA_932178445.1 Andricus quercusramuli | reverse complement strand
GTATATATATTCGGTTTCGGTTTCGATTCCTTTGGAATAGAACCGAAGGTCCTACGACAAAGCCACCGAACGCGTCCTCGGGTTGGGGATAGAGGGTCCCTGTACCAAGGGTTTCTGCTGAATATGGTTACAATAATTAATAAGCAGTCGTGGACAATTGTCCAGGGATGGTCCCGAAGGAATAACCCCCAAGCGAAGGCGTGAGAACCGTGCCGAAAGCTGAATGGCACCTGGGTGAGGTGTCTCTGACGGTGATTCTGGGATACCGGCGACCTCTCAGAGTATCAGCGTCATCCTTGCACGCGGGGCTCTACAAGGATGAACGAACCCTTTCCCTAGCTGCTCGTGGGAACAACAATGAAACCACCAACACACCAAAATGTTGTAGATGCGGTTCACAACGATCGAACGCGCAGAGCATCCAACAATGGGTCGGCAAACAATGCCGATCATCCTAGAGTTCGGGGTGCTGAAAATAATTTAGATGGAAACATGACGACGAACCGGCGAAACGCCCACTGAGTGGACGGATCATCTTAAGAATGACGTGCTAGACTGCTACGATGCCAGCATTATCCCTGTTCGCGGAGGTTTTATGGCGCGTATGCACACTCTGTGATGCCAGAAACACCCAGAGCTTCAGCACGTTTCGCATCAGTCTTTGGGAAATCAAGCCTACTACCTCCGGAAAAATGCATATGTACGCGGAGCGCTTCCCCAACCACTGCTTGATCAAGCTGCTGACGAAGATGAAGCGACATTAGGACCAGCCGCAGAAAGCAGGCACCTTCTGGAAGATGATTTGAATTTCAGTAGGAGGAGGAACGTCAACATGCAAGTTCCTCTTAAGTCCCAAGATCGGGCCGAAATGGATGCCTCCCTTCGTGGAGATATCTCGCAAGAGTCCGACCTCTGAACCATCAATTGCTCAGTTTATGGTGCTGCGAGAGCTTTGGCTGATTCAAATCGAAGGCTGAAACCGACGATGGATCAAAAGACCAAAAGACGCTTGCATCAACTGAACAAGAAAATTGGATGGGTAAGACAGAATGCGTCCCGTGTTCAATGTGTGATTGACTACATAACATCTAGTAGACCGTTTACGGAAAGGGTTCGAAACTTCGCCCAAGAACGAAGGATCTTGAATCACACACTGAACAAGTCAAAGCTGCTGATAATCAAGCAACATATTGTTGACAAAATACGGCTGTTATCTGACGCAAGGAGGAGAATGCAGAAGAGGGAGAGATGGATCAGGGAGAATCAACAATTTCTCGCTGACCCATCGCGCCTCTTCAGCGATCTCCCTGTTTCTGTAAAAAATCCATCCAAACCCAAGGAGGTAGAGACTTTTTGGAGAGAGGTATACAAAATCCGGAAAACACTGGAGTTAAAAGAAGATGCTGACAATATCATCCGCTTCAAGGAGTTTTGCGACAACCTCATAAAATCTGAGGAGGAATGTCCATCAGCCGAGACCCTTGGCCTGAATTTTAACATCTGAATTGAGGAAAGTGCATTACTCCATCTATATGCTTCACGTCTAAAAGCCGAAGTAAAGAAACAAAGTTTGGAAAATTTTACCAAAAGCTACTCGACAAGCATATGCACGGAAACTAGGTATGTTAAGCTGGCACAACACTATCGAGGTATAGAGATGTAACCTATTTCATAATTTAGGGCTCATTTAGGGCTAATTTGGGCCCCTACTCCTAAATTTAGGGCTCTAGTATTTTAAAAAAAAAATTGTGTTTGCACTAGCTTAACGTTAAGCTAGCCGAACATTGCTGTAAAACGTACTAAAAATGATTTTACAGAAAATTCACCTTGAACCATAATTTAGGGCTCATTTAGGGCTCTGGGAATATAATTATCAGAAATTCAAAAAAAAAGTTTAAACAATTTTTGTTTAAACAATCCTGCTGAAAATGAATTGAACATATTTATTTTCTTATCCCACGTTAAGGCTCATTTAGGGCTCCCCGAATATTATATTTGAACATTAAAAAAAATGGTTTGAACAATTATTGTTCAAACAAATTTACCAAAAAAATTTAGGTTTTTTTTTTATTTCCCTTGCATAATTTCAGGCTTATTCACGGCTCCTGAAATATCGTCGACCGGAAGTCGTCCGATTTTTCCGTTGCCCTTTTTTTTTGTGAAGAAAATTATAAAATTGATTCTTTCCACTCGCATATTTTAGGGCTCCTTGAGGTCTAATTTGGACCCGTAGTCCCAAATTTAGGGCTCCAATATTTTTTTTAAAAATTAGTGTTTTGCGCTAGCTTAACCTTAAGCTAGCCGAACATTGCTGTAAAACATACTAAAAATGATTTTACGGAAAATTCACATTCTACATTAATTTAGGGTTCACTTAGGGCTCTGGGAATATAATAATTAAAAATTCAAAAAAAAAGTTCAAACAACTTTTGTTTAAACAATCCTACTGAAAATGAATTGAACATATTTATTTTTTATCCCACGTTAAGGCTCATTTAGGGCTCCCCGAATATGATATTTGAACATTAAAAAAAATTGTTTAAACAATTATTGTTTAAACAAATTTACCAAAAAATCTTGGGTTTTTTTTTATTTCCCTTGCATAATTTCAGGCTTATTTAGGGCTCCTGAAATATCGTTGACCGGACGTCGTCCGATTTTTCCTTTGTCCTTTTTTTTTGGTTATATATGGTGTTGTGCCAGCTTAACGTTATAAAAAATACGTGAAGAAAATTATAAAACCGATTCTTTCCAGTCGCATATTTTAGGGCTCACTAAGGACTAATTTGGGCTTCCGGTCGACGATATTTCAGGAGCCCTAAATAATCCTGAAATTATGCAAGGGAAATAAAAAAAAAACGTAAATTTTTTTGGTAAATTTGTTTAAAGAATGATTGTTTGAACAATTTTTTTAATGTTCAAATATCATATTCGGGGAGCCCTGAATGAGCCTTAACGTGGGATAAGAAAATAAATATGTTCAATTCATTTTCAGCAGGATTGTTTAAACAAAAATGGTTTAAATAAAAATTACAATATTGTTAAATACCTACGAATCTTAATCTTTCAAATTGAATAACAACAACTTCTTCAGGACACAGTTTTAGATTTACTTATTTCCTTTGTTTACGAAATCAACAATTGTTGTATTTCAACACACATAATCAAACATAGATCACTTTCCGAATATCGAGATAATTTTACATAGTAAAGGAAGAAACTAATTCCAAATTTGTGCAAGAAATTGTTTATAACATTTACAATTGTTGATGTTTCATAAACATTGTGACTAACAGTCACTCTCACTATAATGTAAAGCATACCTGTACTTATCCGAAAACAAATTTTTGCCAACAAACATTACACTATGTTCACACTATGCTCTTGGAAATTTAGCGCTCCTCAATTACAAAAAAAATTATTGCTGGGCCCTGTACTAAATGCGGCCTGGGGTATGTCCTTGGCGGCCCACCGGGAAATCTCCCAAATTCCAGACGGCCAGTCCGTGCCTGGCTGTGGAAGAGATTTTATTTTTTGCTACATTAGACTTTCTTCGACAGTTGGGTAAACCGACATTCGAGTCGCAGTCGCCCGGCATCTCCCACCACCAACCTAATCTTGCAGGATCGTATACAAGTATTGAGCACCTTCAAGATATTTACGATTTTTTTAATCATGTATGAACAAGGTGTTAAATTTTCAACCTTTTTTCAGTCCTCGTTGGCATTTAGTACTTAATAATGAATATTAGTTTTACAATTGGAAAATACAATTACATAGAGCTTATTTAAGAAGGGTATCACAAAGTTGATTACACTAATTTTTGCCATGTTAGTGGTTTCCCTACTAAATTTGCAGTTTTTTCTTTCATTTTGTGGGATGAAAAAATTATATTTCAATAAGAATAAAAAAAGTTTGATCCAAAAAAATAATCCTATTCCGAGAAAATCAAAAGTGTAGTTCGCGGTATCACGAAAAAAAGAAAATATATATTTTTGTTATTGCATGATAAAAATGTAAAAAAATATAAATACTCAAAGGTTGAAAAAATTAATTATCAGTTAAAATTTGAACTAAATTTGAACAGAGATTTTATTGAATTTTATTTTTAAATTATTTTGTCAATAAATGAGATTTCGAAAAAACCTTTTTACAACAACTCTTACTACAGTGTAATTTTGCAAAATTTTGTAATGATAACAGAGAATTCAATTTAAAAATTTTAATTTTAAAAATAAAATAAAATTTTGTTTGAAACAATTTCTTAAGCTGCAATTTTGCATATAAAAAATTAAATAAAATTTTTTCGTCAAATGTACGTCGCTATATAATTTTATTTTAAGAATTCTTTAGCTAAAATCTTGTTTGATATTTTTTAAAATATTTGTTTACCTTACAGTGTACGAGTAATGAAGGTTTTCGTCAAATCTACATCGTAAAAATCTTTGAAGAATGTATGAATAATTATTTAAGAATAATGTTTCAAATAATTTTGTAGTTTTACTCATGTCAGTGTAATTTAAGAAAATGTTACTTCTACAGAAAATGTACAAAATTTTATTTACTACGATAGCATTTCATACAAATTTCCCACTGCAGTATTAACCAAAGTGCAAATCTTTCAATTGTGCATTGCGTACTTACAAGAAATTATGTAATTTTTGCACATTTAATCAAATTTACTCATAAGGACCACCGGCCCTTAACTTGAAAAGTTCGAAACAATTCAATCATTTTCATTTTATTTTACCCTAACGCTAAAAGTGAACATCAAAATTCTCAAAGAATGTCACGATTAATATATAATATTTGTATACAATATATGCTAAATGTTCGACGAAAAACATGAATATAACCTAAAGCTGTCCAAAATTCTATGTTTAATTTTTAAGTGTAATGATTTTTATTTGAAATAAACGATTTCTGGTATAAATCTCAAGATTAATAGAAACCTGAAAAGTCTTATGATTTCATTTGTGAAAATTACCAATTTTTTATAAAATATTGTTCCAAAATAGTAAGTCTTCTTTAAAATTTTATTATTTTTATTTAAGATAACCGATTTCCGGTGAAAATCACTAGCTTTAAACCTACAATGGAACAAAAGGTTCAATCTTCTTTCAAATATAATGATATTTCTACTGAAAATACCGATTTTTAGTGTAAAACACCAACATAACCTGAAATGGTTGCAAAGTTCTGAATTCTCTAGGAAACGTTTGGAACATACTTTATTTTAGACAAAGTCATAGGATTCAAATTTAATGATTTTATTGAAAAACACCGATTTCAGATGAAACACGTCAACATAACCTGCAGTTTGTTGAAAAATGGTACATATTCTTTCAGATCTAATAATTTTTTTTTTTCAAAATACCAATAATTCCAAACGAAACACAAAAACATAACATAAGAGAAAATTATTAAAAATTGTAAATCGTCTTAAAAATCTAATGATTTTTCTGCAAGATGACCGATTTTTTGTGAAAAACGTTAATATTACTTGAAACTGTTCAAAAATTTGCTATCCTATTTGAACTATAGTGATTTTTGTTTTACAATCAGTTTTTGGTACAAAACGTTAACCTAACCTAACATTGTAAAACATTGGAAATCTTTATTATTTTTGTTTGAAATTGCTAACACACATTCTCATCGCGCGCGGCTCGCTTCGCTCGCAAGTTTGAGCGCGCCTAGGGCGCGCGACTGTTGGATCTCGCGCTTCGCACTCGATCATATATTCATATCGCGCTTCGCGCTCGATTATGTATTCACCTCGCGCTACGCGCTCGGACGTCTTCACATCGCGCTTTACGCTCGGAAAAAGCTTATTTGCAAATATTATAAAATTATCAAAACCTCTACATGTGAAGTGATTGTTAACTTTGCTTTTATTTTAAAATGAAATGGAACTTCATTCACTCAAGGTTCTATCGACCTTAAGGAACACATTCTCATTCAGACACTCGCGCTTCGCGCTCGAGATGTGATTTGGAAATCATTTGAACCTTGCGTTCCACGCTCGGTTCTGTGCACCGTATGATAGAAATAAAAAAGTGACGAATAAAACAAAAACTACGCATCCTATCAGAACATGGTTTATAACAAATGTGTACCTCTTCTTTGGATGAACAAATTTTGTCCCTGTCATTTCTCTCGTAGCTTGTGTTATTCGTCTAAAAATTTAATTTTACTATTTCCAATGCTGTCTTTTACGAATAAAACAAAAACTACGCATCATATCAAAAAGTGAATAATAACAAATTTGGAGATCTTTTTTGGGTGCATAATTTTGTTCGATTCATCTTTGGTCGTATCTTGCATAGTCTGACAGCAAAATGAAATTATTGATTTTTCATTATTTTTTTGTGCGATCAAAATTTGGATTTTTGATTTTTCAAAAAATTCAAAAAGTTGTTACGAAAATATTGTAGGGTGTTCAAAAAGAAACATTTTTCTCCTTCTGACTTTTTTTCATATCGTGCGTTTTTCGGCATAAAATGTCCATTTACGTTTGTTTTTTGTAATTTTGAAAATGCTATAACTCCGGTAATTTTTTTCTTATCCGAAAAAGTCATTAGGATAAATTGTTCAAGTTTTGAAGTTCTATGGATGGCCGTACATAGAACTTTTGAATTTAAAAAAAAATGGTTTTCAAAAATTTTCAAAATGCCCTAACTTTTTGAGTTTTGATAAAAATTAGCTGGTTAACGAACTTGTTCTTTATTTTCAGGTCCTAAAAAAGTGTGCCAAAGCACAACACAATCTGATTATTTTTTCGAAAGTTATCGTGCCTACAGACAGACAGACAGCCAGACAGTCTGACAGACAGACTACAGACAGACACCTTGGTAAAAACCTTTTTTTCTAGCTCAGGGGGTCTCAAAACGTGGAGATTTGATGAAAACCGACGAAGTCAAATTTTACACAAAACCAATACCTTCTCATTAGAATGAGAATGTAAAAAAACTTGCACAACCTAAACTATGAAATAATTTATTTTCAGGTATTCTCAGAAATGTTCTGATTTTATATATTTTTTTCAATCAGCGAAAAGTACTAATATGAAACATGTGTAATATTTTCAATAATTTATTAGGCAATTTAAATGTTTTGATTTAATTGCTTATCATTAATGAATATTCAAAAAGAACAATTCGCTTCAGGCAAATGCCATATCATTTTCATTCAATTAAAATTTACAAAAGCTCATTCTATTTCTTGAAAGGTACTTTAGAATTTTTTTCATCACGGTTTTATTAAATATTATCTCGTAAATTGTTTTATTTGAAACGTGACTGAATGAAAATAATTGTACGTATTATTTTTAAATAAAATAATTTCTGTAAAAACATGACGAATATAATTGTGAAGAAACTTCGAAGGAATGGAATGAGCTTTTGTGAATTAAAATGGAATGAAAATTACGTACTTTGCCTGAAGCAGATGATGGAGTCCACGTCAAGCGGATCAAGAATTTTCCGCTTGGAAAGGGATTTGGCAAAAAGGTCCAAACAGAAAAAAAAAATTTTTGACATTTTTTTGAAAACTCAAAAAACTAAAATCGCGTTTTGAAAATACGTTTTCTTAAATTTCAAAAAAGATGTTGTCAAAGAAAGCCAACAATGTGCTCTACTAGTCCTGTAAGTTTTATCTTGGGACCGCTAGTGGTTCACGAGACAAAAAATAGATCTTAGGGTCATACACGATGAAGCAAGGCGCCGCGGCGGCTACAAGTGCGCGGGCTTAGCACATTATGTGACTGTTCAGACACCTTAATTAATGCTCTCAACGTCAGCAATCGATTTATAAAATTTTGCAGTGAAGGTGAAAACCTTTTTAGTAACAATTTTTATTGTTAGAATATTTTTCTCAAATAATTGAATAGGTAAGAGCGATACATGAACGAATAATGTAAGTATGTTAAAATTCTTTGATTCCAGAATCAAAGAATGCATTATTTGGTACGAGGAACCTCGCGCATTTTATGCATTTTGCTCCGGGTTTCCAATACGTGTACTATATTAAACTCTTCAAAATAAGGAAAAATCTTCTGCATTGTTATTGCAGAATTCCACACGAATGTATTTAAAGTGTGTTTCAGTCCAGTCGTACATTTTTCTAGCATTAGTAATCTAATTGCTGTATGCACGCGGAAGGTTTGTTTTAGCAGCCGCTCTTTTAAGAAAGCCACTAATACAATCACAAGGCCCTTCGCCGGGTGTGCCGATACAGTCCTATATTTTTTAAGATTTTAGATGCAAAGCAGAGTGGAACTTTCATGCAACTGCAAGTGGAATTCTGCAATAACAATGGAGAAGAAGCGTTTTTAAGTGAAAGATTTAACAATTCTATTGCAATTGAGGGTACATGACAAATAAACGCTGTAATTTCCATTTCTAGGAGAGAAGTGAAGACAAAGATTTTTTTTTATTTCGAAGAGTTTAATATATTACACGTATTGAAAAACCGGAGCAAAATGCATAAAATGCGCGAGGTTCCTCATACCAGATAATGCATTCTTTGATTCACTACAAAATTTTATAAATTGATTGCTGACGTTGAGAGCATTATTTAAGGTGTCTGAAGTCACATAATGTGCTAAGCCCGCGCACTTCTAGCCGCGGCGCCTTGCTTCATCGTGTATGACCCTAAGATTTATTTTTTGTCTCGTGAACCACTGGCGGTCCCCCGATAAAACTTACATGACTAGTAGAACACATTTTTGGTTTTCTTTGACAAAATTTTTTTTGAAATTCAAGAACACGTATTTTCAAAAACGCGATTTTAGTTTTTTGAATTTTCAAAAAAATGTCAAAAAATTTTTTTTTCCTGTTTGGACATTTTTGCCTTTGAATTTAAATGCCATTACAAACAATTTCAGCCTATAAGAACCAAAGATATTGAACTTTCAAAAAAATGTTACCGAAAATTGCAAAGTCCCGTATCTCCGCCAATTTTTTTGAATTTTTGAAAAATACTTCGGGGCATTCTTCTTTACTAATATAGAATTGTATACGCCGAGCTACAGCCAAATCCCTTTCCAAGAGGAAAATTCTTGATCCGCTTGACGTGGACTCCACCAGATGCAAAAACAGAAACAATTATGCAAATAACCACATGTCGTAACCATAATAATAATCGTCGGGGATAAGAGTTTTTTATCTACTAGGAGAAAGTGAGAAGGAGTTATCTCACTAGATAATAAGAGATAGGACTGGCAGCGGAACCATAGGAGGAAGTGAGAGGAAATGTTGCAATTCTTGTAAAGGAGGGATGTATTGTTCATGATAGATTTCAAAGGATGTAAAAGGAGGTCGTGATGTGTCTATTTCATGGGATAGAAAGAGATAGCGGATGAAAGAGTGATCTGGAGAGTACGAGAGTGAGAGGGCAAATGTCGAGGGAGGTGGAAAGGGGGAGTGATGTGTCTATCTCGTAAGATAGAAAGAGATAGCAGGCTGGAAGAGTGATCTAGAGAGTACAAGAGGGAGTGAGAGGATAAATTCGAGGGAAATGAAAAGTGGGATTGATATAACTATCTCCTAAGATAGAAAGAGATAGTGAGTTGAGTGGGTGTTTTTTTTTCTTCGATTTTCTCCTGTAAAGAATATGATTAGCGCAGATTCAATTCGTTAGTAATTGGGAAAGGGATGAAGTTAGTCAGTGTGTCGGCTAAAATGGCGGGTATGTCAGCTGTCTCAGCGGAAACGGGCGGGCTGGTATGCCAGCTAGCCCATTAACGGTGGAAAAGGGGTGGGGGAGAATTGAAGTAACAAGAAAAAATTATGTTTAGTTTGACTTTTATTCCTGATCTTTATTTTACCATGATTTTACAGAGAGTCGGAGTTCTTATTCATCGAATTCTTGGATCTTCCTCTGGCTGGTTTCCAGCTGGAGGCTCCTGCAGATCGAGAGAGAGAGAGATCTATAGATTTCGTATATGCTTGGTTGGTCACGGCAATAGTTTGCTCCTGAAGACCTATGGCTGGCTACCAGCTGTAGGTACACAGGGCTGGCTTCCAGCTGTAGGGTTTAGTGTGTGGGCTTTGGCTACCAGCTCCCAAACACTTCTGACCTTCCGGAATTCCGGGCCCGTGCGCGCCTTTTTAACGGGGAGGCTGCGTGGGCGTTGCGTGAGAGTCGTGCGGAGAGGGTAGAAAATCGTTGGAGGGAGATGCGCGCGTCGAGTTTCGCAGGCACTCTACTCGCGACTAACGCCTCTACTCGCTCTGGGGCCTTCCAAGAAAAGAGTCTCGCTCTATGCGACCCGCGTATAACATTGACTTACAAATTCTCCAAAATTCTACCTGACATTGTGGTGAAAGGGTATATCCAAATTTGAACCGGTAGTGGGTTTTTATCTTGATAAACTGTGATCAATCATACGAAAATTGAAATCTTTGTATTTGATTACATTCCTTATTTTATTAAATATTTACAAAATACAAATTAACTAAATATTTTGTATACAAATAACACTGTGATAATGTAAAATCCATTTTTTTAATGAAACGATTTTTTCTATTTGATTTTTCTTTCATCAGCCTTCTATTTGTCTCGTGAAGCGTTTATAATCTTCTAGACATATGTTTTATGTTGATTGGGATTTTAGAAAAAAAAAAAAAAAAAAAACCGTAGACTAGCACGTTTTCAACAGCAGTCGATTTTTGGCAAGCTGTATTTCGAAAAATATTAACTTTTTTAAAAATTGGTTTATTGATATCCCTAGTCCTTGTGTTGCCACCCGGGTACCCGGGTACCCATTGGCATACGTTTTGTTAAATAACTTCTTTTCTGATAAAGATAGGCCGAATACTCCTCGAATATACATGTTTAAACCGATTCTCTATCAAAATTTGCATTGCAATATTTTTAGATTATATCATAAAAATAAAGTTTGTTATAATAATATTATTGTTTTCGTAATACGTTATATACGAAGCATCGCCGGCGATGTCCAAAATGTAGTCCAAGAGTAGAGAGTAAAGAGTAGAGAGTAGAAAGTAGAGAGAAGAGAGTAGAGTAGAGATTAGAGAGTAGAGAGTAGATAGTAGAGAGTAGAGAGTAGAGAGTAGAGAGAAGAATGTGGAAAGTAAAGAGTGGAGTAGAGAATAGAAAGAGTAGAGTGGCGAGTAGAGAGTAGAGTAGAGAGTAGTTTAGAGAGTAGAGTAGATGGTAGAGATTAGAGAGTAGAGTAGAGAGTTGAAACTAGACAGTAGAGAGTGGAGGGAAGAGAGTAGAGAGTAGTGAGTAGAGGGCAGAGGGTAGAGAGTGAGTAGAGAGTGGGGAGTACAGAGTAGGGTAGAGAGTAGAGAGTAGAGAGTAGAGTAAAGAGTAGAGTGGAGAGTAGAGTGTAGACAGAAGAGTAGAGAGTAGAGTGGAGAGTAGAGAGTAGAGAGAAGAGTGGAGTAGAGCGTCGAGAGTAGAGTAGAGCAGATTGTACAGAGTAGAGTAGAGTAGATTGTGGAAAGTAGAGTAGAGTGGAGGGTAGTGTAGAGTAGAGAGTAAAGAGTAAAGAGTAAAGAGTTGACAGTAAAGAGTAGAGAGTAGAGAGAAGAGTAGAAAGTAGAGAGAAGTGTAGAGAGAAGAGTAGAGAGT
>CAKNXH010066882.1:0-11606 GCA_932178445.1 Andricus quercusramuli | reverse complement strand
GTATATATATTCGGTTTCGGTTTCGATTCCTTTGGAATAGAACCGAAGGTCCTACGACAAAGCCACCGAACGCGTCCTCGGGTTGGGGATAGAGGGTCCCTGTACCAAGGGTTTCTGCTGAATATGGTTACAATAATTAATAAGCAGTCGTGGACAATTGTCCAGGGATGGTCCCGAAGGAATAACCCCCAAGCGAAGGCGTGAGAACCGTGCCGAAAGCTGAATGGCACCTGGGTGAGGTGTCTCTGACGGTGATTCTGGGATACCGGCGACCTCTCAGAGTATCAGCGTCATCCTTGCACGCGGGGCTCTACAAGGATGAACGAACCCTTTCCCTAGCTGCTCGTGGGAACAACAATGAAACCACCAACACACCAAAATGTTGTAGATGCGGTTCACAACGATCGAACGCGCAGAGCATCCAACAATGGGTCGGCAAACAATGCCGATCATCCTAGAGTTCGGGGTGCTGAAAATAATTTAGATGGAAACATGACGACGAACCGGCGAAACGCCCACTGAGTGGACGGATCATCTTAAGAATGACGTGCTAGACTGCTACGATGCCAGCATTATCCCTGTTCGCGGAGGTTTTATGGCGCGTATGCACACTCTGTGATGCCAGAAACACCCAGAGCTTCAGCACGTTTCGCATCAGTCTTTGGGAAATCAAGCCTACTACCTCCGGAAAAATGCATATGTACGCGGAGCGCTTCCCCAACCACTGCTTGATCAAGCTGCTGACGAAGATGAAGCGACATTAGGACCAGCCGCAGAAAGCAGGCACCTTCTGGAAGATGATTTGAATTTCAGTAGGAGGAGGAACGTCAACATGCAAGTTCCTCTTAAGTCCCAAGATCGGGCCGAAATGGATGCCTCCCTTCGTGGAGATATCTCGCAAGAGTCCGACCTCTGAACCATCAATTGCTCAGTTTATGGTGCTGCGAGAGCTTTGGCTGATTCAAATCGAAGGCTGAAACCGACGATGGATCAAAAGACCAAAAGACGCTTGCATCAACTGAACAAGAAAATTGGATGGGTAAGACAGAATGCGTCCCGTGTTCAATGTGTGATTGACTACATAACATCTAGTAGACCGTTTACGGAAAGGGTTCGAAACTTCGCCCAAGAACGAAGGATCTTGAATCACACACTGAACAAGTCAAAGCTGCTGATAATCAAGCAACATATTGTTGACAAAATACGGCTGTTATCTGACGCAAGGAGGAGAATGCAGAAGAGGGAGAGATGGATCAGGGAGAATCAACAATTTCTCGCTGACCCATCGCGCCTCTTCAGCGATCTCCCTGTTTCTGTAAAAAATCCATCCAAACCCAAGGAGGTAGAGACTTTTTGGAGAGAGGTATACAAAATCCGGAAAACACTGGAGTTAAAAGAAGATGCTGACAATATCATCCGCTTCAAGGAGTTTTGCGACAACCTCATAAAATCTGAGGAGGAATGTCCATCAGCCGAGACCCTTGGCCTGAATTTTAACATCTGAATTGAGGAAAGTGCATTACTCCATCTATATGCTTCACGTCTAAAAGCCGAAGTAAAGAAACAAAGTTTGGAAAATTTTACCAAAAGCTACTCGACAAGCATATGCACGGAAACTAGGTATGTTAAGCTGGCACAACACTATCGAGGTATAGAGATGTAACCTATTTCATAATTTAGGGCTCATTTAGGGCTAATTTGGGCCCCTACTCCTAAATTTAGGGCTCTAGTATTTTAAAAAAAAAATTGTGTTTGCACTAGCTTAACGTTAAGCTAGCCGAACATTGCTGTAAAACGTACTAAAAATGATTTTACAGAAAATTCACCTTGAACCATAATTTAGGGCTCATTTAGGGCTCTGGGAATATAATTATCAGAAATTCAAAAAAAAAGTTTAAACAATTTTTGTTTAAACAATCCTGCTGAAAATGAATTGAACATATTTATTTTCTTATCCCACGTTAAGGCTCATTTAGGGCTCCCCGAATATTATATTTGAACATTAAAAAAAATGGTTTGAACAATTATTGTTCAAACAAATTTACCAAAAAAATTTAGGTTTTTTTTTATTTCCCTTGCATAATTTCAGGCTTATTCACGGCTCCTGAAATATCGTCGACCGGAAGTCGTCCGATTTTTCCGTTGCCCTTTTTTTTTGTGAAGAAAATTATAAAATTGATTCTTTCCACTCGCATATTTTAGGGCTCCTTGAGGTCTAATTTGGACCCGTAGTCCCAAATTTAGGGCTCCAATATTTTTTTTAAAAATTAGTGTTTTGCGCTAGCTTAACCTTAAGCTAGCCGAACATTGCTGTAAAACATACTAAAAATGATTTTACGGAAAATTCACATTCTACATTAATTTAGGGTTCACTTAGGGCTCTGGGAATATAATAATTAAAAATTCAAAAAAAAAGTTCAAACAACTTTTGTTTAAACAATCCTACTGAAAATGAATTGAACATATTTATTTTTTATCCCACGTTAAGGCTCATTTAGGGCTCCCCGAATATGATATTTGAACATTAAAAAAAATTGTTTAAACAATTATTGTTTAAACAAATTTACCAAAAAATCTTGGGTTTTTTTTTATTTCCCTTGCATAATTTCAGGCTTATTTAGGGCTCCTGAAATATCGTTGACCGGACGTCGTCCGATTTTTCCTTTGTCCTTTTTTTTTGGTTATATATGGTGTTGTGCCAGCTTAACGTTATAAAAAATACGTGAAGAAAATTATAAAACCGATTCTTTCCAGTCGCATATTTTAGGGCTCACTAAGGACTAATTTGGGCTTCCGGTCGACGATATTTCAGGAGCCCTAAATAATCCTGAAATTATGCAAGGGAAATAAAAAAAAAACGTAAATTTTTTTGGTAAATTTGTTTAAAGAATGATTGTTTGAACAATTTTTTTAATGTTCAAATATCATATTCGGGGAGCCCTGAATGAGCCTTAACGTGGGATAAGAAAATAAATATGTTCAATTCATTTTCAGCAGGATTGTTTAAACAAAAATGGTTTAAATAAAAATTACAATATTGTTAAATACCTACGAATCTTAATCTTTCAAATTGAATAACAACAACTTCTTCAGGACACAGTTTTAGATTTACTTATTTCCTTTGTTTACGAAATCAACAATTGTTGTATTTCAACACACATAATCAAACATAGATCACTTTCCGAATATCGAGATAATTTTACATAGTAAAGGAAGAAACTAATTCCAAATTTGTGCAAGAAATTGTTTATAACATTTACAATTGTTGATGTTTCATAAACATTGTGACTAACAGTCACTCTCACTATAATGTAAAGCATACCTGTACTTATCCGAAAACAAATTTTTGCCAACAAACATTACACTATGTTCACACTATGCTCTTGGAAATTTAGCGCTCCTCAATTACAAAAAAAATTATTGCTGGGCCCTGTACTAAATGCGGCCTGGGGTATGTCCTTGGCGGCCCACCGGGAAATCTCCCAAATTCCAGACGGCCAGTCCGTGCCTGGCTGTGGAAGAGATTTTATTTTTTGCTACATTAGACTTTCTTCGACAGTTGGGTAAACCGACATTCGAGTCGCAGTCGCCCGGCATCTCCCACCACCAACCTAATCTTGCAGGATCGTATACAAGTATTGAGCACCTTCAAGATATTTACGATTTTTTTAATCATGTATGAACAAGGTGTTAAATTTTCAACCTTTTTTCAGTCCTCGTTGGCATTTAGTACTTAATAATGAATATTAGTTTTACAATTGGAAAATACAATTACATAGAGCTTATTTAAGAAGGGTATCACAAAGTTGATTACACTAATTTTTGCCATGTTAGTGGTTTCCCTACTAAATTTGCAGTTTTTTCTTTCATTTTGTGGGATGAAAAAATTATATTTCAATAAGAATAAAAAAAGTTTGATCCAAAAAAATAATCCTATTCCGAGAAAATCAAAAGTGTAGTTCGCGGTATCACGAAAAAAAGAAAATATATATTTTTGTTATTGCATGATAAAAATGTAAAAAAATATAAATACTCAAAGGTTGAAAAAATTAATTATCAGTTAAAATTTGAACTAAATTTGAACAGAGATTTTATTGAATTTTATTTTTAAATTATTTTGTCAATAAATGAGATTTCGAAAAAACCTTTTTACAACAACTCTTACTACAGTGTAATTTTGCAAAATTTTGTAATGATAACAGAGAATTCAATTTAAAAATTTTAATTTTAAAAATAAAATAAAATTTTGTTTGAAACAATTTCTTAAGCTGCAATTTTGCATATAAAAAATTAAATAAAATTTTTTCGTCAAATGTACGTCGCTATATAATTTTATTTTAAGAATTCTTTAGCTAAAATCTTGTTTGATATTTTTTAAAATATTTGTTTACCTTACAGTGTACGAGTAATGAAGGTTTTCGTCAAATCTACATCGTAAAAATCTTTGAAGAATGTATGAATAATTATTTAAGAATAATGTTTCAAATAATTTTGTAGTTTTACTCATGTCAGTGTAATTTAAGAAAATGTTACTTCTACAGAAAATGTACAAAATTTTATTTACTACGATAGCATTTCATACAAATTTCCCACTGCAGTATTAACCAAAGTGCAAATCTTTCAATTGTGCATTGCGTACTTACAAGAAATTATGTAATTTTTGCACATTTAATCAAATTTACTCATAAGGACCACCGGCCCTTAACTTGAAAAGTTCGAAACAATTCAATCATTTTCATTTTATTTTACCCTAACGCTAAAAGTGAACATCAAAATTCTCAAAGAATGTCACGATTAATATATAATATTTGTATACAATATATGCTAAATGTTCGACGAAAAACATGAATATAACCTAAAGCTGTCCAAAATTCTATGTTTAATTTTTAAGTGTAATGATTTTTATTTGAAATAAACGATTTCTGGTATAAATCTCAAGATTAATAGAAACCTGAAAAGTCTTATGATTTCATTTGTGAAAATTACCAATTTTTTATAAAATATTGTTCCAAAATAGTAAGTCTTCTTTAAAATTTTATTATTTTTATTTAAGATAACCGATTTCCGGTGAAAATCACTAGCTTTAAACCTACAATGGAACAAAAGGTTCAATCTTCTTTCAAATATAATGATATTTCTACTGAAAATACCGATTTTTAGTGTAAAACACCAACATAACCTGAAATGGTTGCAAAGTTCTGAATTCTCTAGGAAACGTTTGGAACATACTTTATTTTAGACAAAGTCATAGGATTCAAATTTAATGATTTTATTGAAAAACACCGATTTCAGATGAAACACGTCAACATAACCTGCAGTTTGTTGAAAAATGGTACATATTCTTTCAGATCTAATAATTTTTTTTTTCAAAATACCAATAATTCCAAACGAAACACAAAAACATAACATAAGAGAAAATTATTAAAAATTGTAAATCGTCTTAAAAATCTAATGATTTTTCTGCAAGATGACCGATTTTTTGTGAAAAACGTTAATATTACTTGAAACTGTTCAAAAATTTGCTATCCTATTTGAACTATAGTGATTTTTGTTTTACAATCAGTTTTTGGTACAAAACGTTAACCTAACCTAACATTGTAAAACATTGGAAATCTTTATTATTTTTGTTTGAAATTGCTAACACACATTCTCATCGCGCGCGGCTCGCTTCGCTCGCAAGTTTGAGCGCGCCTAGGGCGCGCGACTGTTGGATCTCGCGCTTCGCACTCGATCATATATTCATATCGCGCTTCGCGCTCGATTATGTATTCACCTCGCGCTACGCGCTCGGACGTCTTCACATCGCGCTTTACGCTCGGAAAAAGCTTATTTGCAAATATTATAAAATTATCAAAACCTCTACATGTGAAGTGATTGTTAACTTTGCTTTTATTTTAAAATGAAATGGAACTTCATTCACTCAAGGTTCTATCGACCTTAAGGAACACATTCTCATTCAGACACTCGCGCTTCGCGCTCGAGATGTGATTTGGAAATCATTTGAACCTTGCGTTCCACGCTCGGTTCTGTGCACCGTATGATAGAAATAAAAAAGTGACGAATAAAACAAAAACTACGCATCCTATCAGAACATGGTTTATAACAAATGTGTACCTCTTCTTTGGATGAACAAATTTTGTCCCTGTCATTTCTCTCGTAGCTTGTGTTATTCGTCTAAAAATTTAATTTTACTATTTCCAATGCTGTCTTTTACGAATAAAACAAAAACTACGCATCATATCAAAAAGTGAATAATAACAAATTTGGAGATCTTTTTTGGGTGCATAATTTTGTTCGATTCATCTTTGGTCGTATCTTGCATAGTCTGACAGCAAAATGAAATTATTGATTTTTCATTATTTTTTTGTGCGATCAAAATTTGGATTTTTGATTTTTCAAAAAATTCAAAAAGTTGTTACGAAAATATTGTAGGGTGTTCAAAAAGAAACATTTTTCTCCTTCTGACTTTTTTTCATATCGTGCGTTTTTCGGCATAAAATGTCCATTTACGTTTGTTTTTTGTAATTTTGAAAATGCTATAACTCCGGTAATTTTTTTCTTATCCGAAAAAGTCATTAGGATAAATTGTTCAAGTTTTGAAGTTCTATGGATGGCCGTACATAGAACTTTTGAATTTAAAAAAAAATGGTTTTCAAAAATTTTCAAAATGCCCTAACTTTTTGAGTTTTGATAAAAATTAGCTGGTTAACGAACTTGTTCTTTATTTTCAGGTCCTAAAAAAGTGTGCCAAAGCACAACACAATCTGATTATTTTTTCGAAAGTTATCGTGCCTACAGACAGACAGACAGCCAGACAGTCTGACAGACAGACTACAGACAGACACCTTGGTAAAAACCTTTTTTTCTAGCTCAGGGGGTCTCAAAACGTGGAGATTTGATGAAAACCGACGAAGTCAAATTTTACACAAAACCAATACCTTCTCATTAGAATGA
The DNA here is from genome assembly GCA_932178445.1 of Andricus quercusramuli. Taxonomy (NCBI): domain Eukaryota; kingdom Metazoa; phylum Arthropoda; class Insecta; order Hymenoptera; family Cynipidae; genus Andricus; species Andricus quercusramuli. The sequence continues at coordinate 4,652 of CAKNXH010066882.1, read as the reverse complement.
GAATGTAAAAAAACTTGCACAACCTAAACTATGAAATAATTTATTTTCAGGTATTCTCAGAAATGTTCTGATTTTATATATTTTTTTCAATCAGCGAAAAGTACTAATATGAAACATGTGTAATATTTTCAATAATTTATTAGGCAATTTAAATGTTTTGATTTAATTGCTTATCATTAATGAATATTCAAAAAGAACAATTCGCTTCAGGCAAATGCCATATCATTTTCATTCAATTAAAATTTACAAAAGCTCATTCTATTTCTTGAAAGGTACTTTAGAATTTTTTTCATCACGGTTTTATTAAATATTATCTCGTAAATTGTTTTATTTGAAACGTGACTGAATGAAAATAATTGTACGTATTATTTTTAAATAAAATAATTTCTGTAAAAACATGACGAATATAATTGTGAAGAAACTTCGAAGGAATGGAATGAGCTTTTGTGAATTAAAATGGAATGAAAATTACGTACTTTGCCTGAAGCAGATGATGGAGTCCACGTCAAGCGGATCAAGAATTTTCCGCTTGGAAAGGGATTTGGCAAAAAGGTCCAAACAGAAAAAAAAAATTTTTGACATTTTTTTGAAAACTCAAAAAACTAAAATCGCGTTTTGAAAATACGTTTTCTTAAATTTCAAAAAAGATGTTGTCAAAGAAAGCCAACAATGTGCTCTACTAGTCCTGTAAGTTTTATCTTGGGACCGCTAGTGGTTCACGAGACAAAAAATAGATCTTAGGGTCATACACGATGAAGCAAGGCGCCGCGGCGGCTACAAGTGCGCGGGCTTAGCACATTATGTGACTGTTCAGACACCTTAATTAATGCTCTCAACGTCAGCAATCGATTTATAAAATTTTGCAGTGAAGGTGAAAACCTTTTTAGTAACAATTTTTATTGTTAGAATATTTTTCTCAAATAATTGAATAGGTAAGAGCGATACATGAACGAATAATGTAAGTATGTTAAAATTCTTTGATTCCAGAATCAAAGAATGCATTATTTGGTACGAGGAACCTCGCGCATTTTATGCATTTTGCTCCGGGTTTCCAATACGTGTACTATATTAAACTCTTCAAAATAAGGAAAAATCTTCTGCATTGTTATTGCAGAATTCCACACGAATGTATTTAAAGTGTGTTTCAGTCCAGTCGTACATTTTTCTAGCATTAGTAATCTAATTGCTGTATGCACGCGGAAGGTTTGTTTTAGCAGCCGCTCTTTTAAGAAAGCCACTAATACAATCACAAGGCCCTTCGCCGGGTGTGCCGATACAGTCCTATATTTTTTAAGATTTTAGATGCAAAGCAGAGTGGAACTTTCATGCAACTGCAAGTGGAATTCTGCAATAACAATGGAGAAGAAGCGTTTTTAAGTGAAAGATTTAACAATTCTATTGCAATTGAGGGTACATGACAAATAAACGCTGTAATTTCCATTTCTAGGAGAGAAGTGAAGACAAAGATTTTTTTTTATTTCGAAGAGTTTAATATATTACACGTATTGAAAAACCGGAGCAAAATGCATAAAATGCGCGAGGTTCCTCATACCAGATAATGCATTCTTTGATTCACTACAAAATTTTATAAATTGATTGCTGACGTTGAGAGCATTATTTAAGGTGTCTGAAGTCACATAATGTGCTAAGCCCGCGCACTTCTAGCCGCGGCGCCTTGCTTCATCGTGTATGACCCTAAGATTTATTTTTTGTCTCGTGAACCACTGGCGGTCCCCCGATAAAACTTACATGACTAGTAGAACACATTTTTGGTTTTCTTTGACAAAATTTTTTTTGAAATTCAAGAACACGTATTTTCAAAAACGCGATTTTAGTTTTTTGAATTTTCAAAAAAATGTCAAAAAATTTTTTTTTCCTGTTTGGACATTTTTGCCTTTGAATTTAAATGCCATTACAAACAATTTCAGCCTATAAGAACCAAAGATATTGAACTTTCAAAAAAATGTTACCGAAAATTGCAAAGTCCCGTATCTCCGCCAATTTTTTTGAATTTTTGAAAAATACTTCGGGGCATTCTTCTTTACTAATATAGAATTGTATACGCCGAGCTACAGCCAAATCCCTTTCCAAGAGGAAAATTCTTGATCCGCTTGACGTGGACTCCACCAGATGCAAAAACAGAAACAATTATGCAAATAACCACATGTCGTAACCATAATAATAATCGTCGGGGATAAGAGTTTTTTATCTACTAGGAGAAAGTGAGAAGGAGTTATCTCACTAGATAATAAGAGATAGGACTGGCAGCGGAACCATAGGAGGAAGTGAGAGGAAATGTTGCAATTCTTGTAAAGGAGGGATGTATTGTTCATGATAGATTTCAAAGGATGTAAAAGGAGGTCGTGATGTGTCTATTTCATGGGATAGAAAGAGATAGCGGATGAAAGAGTGATCTGGAGAGTACGAGAGGAGAGAGTGAGAGGGCAAATGTCGAGGGAGGTGGAAAGGGGGAGTGATGTGTCTATCTCGTAAGATAGAAAGAGATAGCAGGCTGGAAGAGTGATCTAGAGAGTACAAGAGGGAGTGAGAGGATAAATTCGAGGGAAATGAAAAGTGGGATTGATATAACTATCTCCTAAGATAGAAAGAGATAGTGAGTTGAGTGGGTGTTTTTTTTTCTTCGATTTTCTCCTGTAAAGAATATGATTAGCGCAGATTCAATTCGTTAGTAATTGGGAAAGGGATGAAGTTAGTCAGTGTGTCGGCTAAAATGGCGGGTATGTCAGCTGTCTCAGCGGAAACGGGCGGGCTGGTATGCCAGCTAGCCCATTAACGGTGGAAAAGGGGTGGGGGAGAATTGAAGTAACAAGAAAAAATTATGTTTAGTTTGACTTTTATTCCTGATCTTTATTTTACCATGATTTTACAGAGAGTCGGAGTTCTTATTCATCGAATTCTTGGATCTTCCTCTGGCTGGTTTCCAGCTGGAGGCTCCTGCAGATCGAGAGAGAGAGAGATCTATAGATTTCGTATATGCTTGGTTGGTCACGGCAATAGTTTGCTCCTGAAGACCTATGGCTGGCTACCAGCTGTAGGTACACAGGGCTGGCTTCCAGCTGTAGGGTTTAGTGTGTGGGCTTTGGCTACCAGCTCCCAAACACTTCTGACCTTCCGGAATTCCGGGCCCGTGCGCGCCTTTTTAACGGGGAGGCTGCGTGGGCGTTGCGTGAGAGTCGTGCGGAGAGGGTAGAAAATCGTTGGAGGGAGATGCGCGCGTCGAGTTTCGCAGGCACTCTACTCGCGACTAACGCCTCTACTCGCTCTGGGGCCTTCCAAGAAAAGAGTCTCGCTCTATGCGACCCGCGTATAACATTGACTTACAAATTCTCCAAAATTCTACCTGACATTGTGGTGAAAGGGTATATCCAAATTTGAACCGGTAGTGGGTTTTTATCTTGATAAACTGTGATCAATCATACGAAAATTGAAATCTTTGTATTTGATTACATTCCTTATTTTATTAAATATTTACAAAATACAAATTAACTAAATATTTTGTATACAAATAACACTGTGATAATGTAAAATCCATTTTTTTAATGAAACGATTTTTTCTATTTGATTTTTCTTTCATCAGCCTTCTATTTGTCTCGTGAAGCGTTTATAATCTTCTAGACATATGTTTTATGTTGATTGGGATTTTAGAAAAAAAAAAAAAAAACAATCCGTAGACTAGCACGTTTTCAACAGCAGTCGATTTTTGGCAAGCTGTATTTCGAAAAATATTAACTTTTTTAAAAATTGGTTTATTGATATCCCTAGTCCTTGTGTTGCCACCCGGGTACCCGGGTACCCATTGGCATACGTTTTGTTAAATAACTTCTTTTCTGATAAAGATAGGCCGAATACTCCTCGAATATACATGTTTAAACCGATTCTCTATCAAAATTTGCATTGCAATATTTTTAGATTATATCATAAAAATAAAGTTTGTTATAATAATATTATTGTTTTCGTAATACGTTATATACGAAGCATCGCCGGCGATGTCCAAAATGTAGTCCAAGAGTAGAGAGTAAAGAGTAGAGAGTAGAAAGTAGAGAGAAGAGAGTAGAGTAGATATTAGAGAGTAGAGAGTAGATAGTAGAGAGTAGAGAGTAGAGAGTAGAGAGAAGAATGTGGAAAGTAAAGAGTGGAGTAGAGAATAGAAAGAGTAGAGTGGCGAGTAGAGAGTAGAGTAGAGAGTAGTTTAGAGAGTAGAGTAGATGGTAGAGATTAGAGAGTAGAGTAGAGAGTTGAAACTAGACAGTAGAGAGTGGAGGGAAGAGAGTAGAGAGTAGTGAGTAGAGGGCAGAGGGTAGAGAGTGAGTAGAGAGTGGGGAGTACAGAGTAGGGTAGAGAGTAGAGAGTAGAGAGTAGAGTAAAGAGTAGAGTGGAGAGTAGAGTGTAGACAGAAGAGTAGAGAGTAGAGTGGAGAGTAGAGAGTAGAGAGAAGAGTGGAGTAGAGCGTCGAGAGTAGAGTAGAGCAGATTGTACAGAGTAGAGTAGAGTAGATTGTGGAAAGTAGAGTAGAGTGGAGGGTAGTGTAGAGTAGAGAGTAAAGAGTAAAGAGTAAAGAGTTGACAGTAAAGAGTAGAGAGTAGAGAGAAGAGTAGAAAGTAGAGAGAAGTGTAGAGAGAAGAGTAGAGAGT